>RJWM01023280.1:0-32416 GCA_004363535.1 Dasyprocta punctata
TCCACACCAAACAAAGGGCGAGGGTGGCGACTGGCGGGTCCTTTACCCTGGCTCCCGGCCCCACAGCCCCGAGAGGGACCTCTGGTCGCATGAACGCTGCCTGGACCACAGACACAGAGGCAGGAAGGGGCGTGGGGAGCTGTGTGACCACCCTCTCATTTTTTCTCTTTTTAAAGGTATTGTTAAAAATTACTGTACATTTGTGATAGATTGTCATTTTATCCCTCTTGGGGAACTGGTATACATGTACTGAATCTTAAAGCTTTTTGCTTCTCCTCTCTGTTCACCTGTCTCCCCCATCCCCAGGTCCCCTTTTAATCTTTTTCTCTTTTCTCTTTTCCTTTCTTTCCTTCCTTTTTTTTTTTTTTTTGAGACAGGGTTGTGCTGTGTAGTATAGGCTGGCCTTGAACTCACAGCAATCCTCCTGCCTCAGCCTCCAAAGTGCTGAGATTACATGTGTGCACCACCATGCCTGGCTCTCTTCATTTCCTAGTTGGAGAAATCAAGGCTCAGAAAGACGAAAGAGTTAAATACACACCTGACAGAAAAAACAGGCAAAGGATGCAAGAAAATACAGATGGCTGATAAATGTGAAAAAACTCATACTTAATAAAAGAAATGCAAGCCAGGCATGGTGGCACATGCCTGTAATTCCAGCACTTTGGGAAGCTGAGGCAGGAGGACTGTAGCTCAGTGAGAAGGCCCTGGGTTGAATTCCTAGTATCACAAACAAAACTAAATAAGCAAATTCAATGACAAATATATACCATTTTACTGCTGATCAGACAGGCAAAGACTAGTCTTGTAAGCTAGTATCAGAAGAGGTGAGGGAGAACTGTCTTTCTTATATCTAGTACACAGTAACTTATATACAGTCACTTTCATAATAGTAAAAATACGGAAATGGTCAAGATGTTCTATGACAGGGTTCTGGTCAAATAAATGTGGCGCATGCCTATAAGCCCAGCACCGGGGAGGCTGAGGCAGGAAGAGGATGGCTGTGAGTTCAGGGCCAGCCTGGAATACATAGTGAGACCCTATCTAAACCCCCACCCCAAATAGATGTTATGGAGTACTATGCAGCCATTAAAAAGACTGTGACAGACATTTCTATAATGTGGAATGATCTCAAAGATATGTTTAATAGCTATAAGAATTAATGAGAATAAAAAGATGATTCTAGGATCTATAAACTACTATTAACAGTGCTCATCTCAGGAGGGAGAGGCTGGGGGCCATGAAGGGGCTGGAAGAAGATTAACTTATGGTATACCCTTCTGTGCTATTTGAATTATTAACAATTTACAAAGTAATTTTGGAAAAAATACAATGATGAGAGCAGAAAGAAACATTCCTGGGAACCTGTCATTTTCCACCTTCTATGATAAAATGCTTTAAAATCTTGTTTTTATTTCACCAAAGCAGAAACAGTGAGCAGGTCGCTACTGTCCCTTCCCAGGATATGGGAACCCCAGTTTCACAGGTGAAATAATCTGCCCTGGGTGACCCTCTTTATCCACCTTCCTCTACCAATGAAAAGGAATGTTTGTAAAATCCAGGAATTCGTTCCAAACTCGATGAAGCTACGGCCCCTTCCAGGGCTCGGCCAGGGGGTGACTAGGGAAGGGGGAGACAAAAGGCTCTGACTTCGGCTGAGGCGAATCAAATGTTTTTCTGGAAAGATCTTCATATCATAAATGGGTACAGGGCTTGGGGACCCCAAGGCTATGCACCGTTTAAGTAAACAACGTTTGGGACTCAGACACCTAAAGGGCGGCTTCCTCTATTTAAGCAGGAATCGAAGTCACAGGAGACCCAGTGACTGGGTTGGGGCTTAAAAGCCTTTGGAGCATCTTCAGCCCTCCGTCTCCCCGGCTGCGGAGTCTTGCTATTTTGGGACAACAGGCTTTGTGGCAACATTTTAAAATGCTGGGTTTTATTTGTCTTAAGGTCTGCTAGCACACACACACACACACACACACACACAGACACGCGGTAATTAAAATGTTGATTAGTAAACAGTTTAAATATATGACAGACAATGCAGTTAAAGCCTACGGTTAGGTCAATATGTGATTTAGATTTGCCATTTAAAAAAATCTCATTTAAATTTTGCATACATTAATCACTACCATACTTCAAGGTTCTGATATCCACCTGACTACAATATTAAAATAAAACTTGCTGCCCCAGGGAAATCCTACTTATTCTTAATTGTTTCGAGGCTTTGATGGGCTTTTAATCTAAGATTAATTTATGCAATTTTAAATAACTCTTCTTATGATTAATAAGCTTGAAAATTAAAAGGAGTCTAAAGCAATTATAATGAGCATTTGGTCATAACCTCATTAGAAGGAGGAGTGGAGGATACAGCTCTGGAATTCTTACAAGACTACAATTTAAGGTTACTTTTAGAGAAGTCAAACATAGTTCCTGAAATTGCAAAGGCAGGTTAGCAAAGGTCAGTGCTAAAATGACGGCTGCTAGATTAGCATACTAATGACTCTCCCACAGTGACAGAAGGACACGCAGGCAAGACACGGAGAGAGATGGATGACAGGCGCCAGGAAGCCAGGCTCCGAGCTGGGCTCCTAGGCCCGCCGGCCGGAGACCCTCACGGGTGAGCCTGGCCCCACTGCAGGCTCAGATGCGGCTGGCACCCGGCCCCAGAGATCAGCCCCTCGTGTCTCCTTGCTGGCCGCCTACTCCCAGTTGTGAGCAGCCTTGTCCCCGCTGCTTCCCTGAGCAACCAGCGAGGCCTGGGAGGCTGGATCCACCCTGCAGCCACCAGTACCCTGTCACTTCCAAGGCCTGCTTCTTCAGCCAGGTGGGTTCCACTCTGCCGTTAGTCCTTGCTCTCTCTCCATTGTGCTGTTTTCCTTCCTAGAACGCCTTCTTTTGCCTTCTTGTGAGACAGGGTCTTGCTATGGAGTTCAGCCTGGCCTCAAATTCACGGTGATCCTCCTGCCTCGGCTTCTCAAACAGTGGGATCATAGATATGCCACCGTGCCTGCCTGGCTGCTGCCTGTTTCTTAGCAGCGATGCTGATGCTGATGCTAAGAGGTTAGCATTTACTGAGCATTCACTGTATGCCAGACTCTGTGAAAAGCATGTAGCAACATACTTTTATCTCATTTAAAGGCTGTGTTTTGTGAGACCCCATTTTCCCAAGTGAGGAAAGCATACACAAGGCACTGGAGGTTAGGTAGGCACAGGACAGAACAAGCCACCCCTGACCCCATTTTCCAGGTCCCCCACTTGGGCCAATTCTAACCATCCTACAGGCCCTGACCCATGTGCTCCCCCAGCCCCTGGGCCAGCCCTCCCTGGGCTCTGATTCTGTGAAATCCACAGCAGACAGCTCATCCTGCCCTCTCTAAATGGTCCCAACCAGCAGGTCTGACCTGCCCTGGGGAAAAGGAAGTTCCTTCCAACCTTCCTGAGCCCAAACAACACGCCTCACAGCCCCAGACAACACACACTTGTTAATTAATCAATCATTCACAATAATTCCCTCCCACAATGTATTTGTTACACTGCTGACCCAGGACACACACACACAAGTCAAGGCTTCCTAGGAGTAGAGAGGAAAAACCCACCAGAAGCCGCCTGTAACAGGCCACCACTACACACAGACTCGAGTGACAAACCTTCACTAACACACCTGTCTCCACGATGCTGCTAGCTGGAAGCACTCAGGAACCTGAGATGACAAAATCAGGACCCAAAGAGGCTGAGTGAGGGAGTTCCCCACACATTTAGCACTTCTCCTTATTTTTTGGTTTTCTGAGACAGGGTCTTGCTATGCAGTGCAGGCTGGCCATGAATTCATGGCAATCCTCCTGCCTCAGCCTCCGGAGTGCTGGGTTTACAGGCGTGTGCCATCATGCCCCAGCTCTCCAGCACTTTATATACTTTTACAAAGTCCATCTTACATAAGTTAGGAATAGTACCACCCTCCCCTGTGGGCCTGGTATCAAGAGCCCCAGCTCTGCTCACCCAGCTTCCTAGGGGCAGAGCCTATCCTTGGAATCTCCTCATCCAAATCCCCGCACTCCAGACCCACCATGTTGCTTTGTGCCCCTTTCACGGGACAGAGTGACTTTCAAGCTCGTCATTGGCCTGCTCAGACTTCACACCGAGGCCAGCGTATGACCTCTCAGCTGACAGGTCACGGTCCTGCCTGGCATTCCACCACTGCCACCACGACGAGGCGACCAGCATGGCCACGATGCCCTTTGCCAGGTTCCTGCTGCTCCGGCCCTGCGCTACATCTCCCTCCTGGTCTCCCCAGTGTCTCCGGAGGGGCCCCCGTTCCATGTGACCTCACAGCCTCGTTCAGTGCCTCCTGTGATACTGACCACGCTGTGGCTTTGATGACACCGCATTCTGATCACTTCTTGGACAGAGATGACTGAACGGCTACTGGTGCCCAGTACTGAGCAGTCAGGGGATGCCATGGTTGTGTAACGGCCCCCTTCCTCACTGTCCTGGCAGTGTCCTCCTCCTGGAGGACAGGGGTCCATGGCCCTCTGTGGTCCCCAGCTGGCAGCGCAAGCGGCTGGTCTGGGCACTCAGGCTCCCGGTGTGCAGTGAGATGACGAGCGAGGCCACGAAGAAGCCACACGCAGCTTCCCGCGTTGAGCTCTGCTGCAAGATGCCAGCCGGACGGAGGGACGCGGCAGTGCGAGGGTGTGGAGAGACACTGAAGGGAGCACCTCGCACACCACGTGTGGGCAGCCACGTCGACGGCGGGTCCCCAACTCCAGGGCCAACAGGCAACCCTGTCCTGCCTTGTTTGTGTTTGTGCCACCGGTTGCCAAAAAACAAGACACAAGACATTTCTCGGTCTCCCCTCAGGTAACTCTCAGACCTGCCGCCAGCGGCTGGGGACTACTCTCCCTCCTCCTGGAGGGTCTTGTTTTGTGTGAGGGTCAGGCCCCAGCAGGGCTGCCACCGCTTGGGGCTGCGAAGGTGGACGCCAGCACTGAGCGAGCTCAGGCAGGCGTCTGGGGGCCCTGGCTTCCTCGGCCCACTCTGCTGAGATCCTACACGTTTCTCTGAGGGGTAGGTGTATTTTTTTATATTTTTGAAATAGTTTGAGGTCACTGAAATTCACAAAGCACAGTAAAGATAATCCTGACGGTGCTTATATCAAGGTAAAATTAGATAGTTTACACAGAACTCATGTGTTTAAAGATGCTACCCATTTAGAATAATTTCTGTATGTATTTTTTTAAAAAGGGTCTTGTTATGTAGCCTTGCTATGTAGCTACTCTTAAGAGATCTCCCGTATCAGTCTTCTGAGTAGCTGAGTGTGTAAATAAGTGGGTGTTTTTTTTGTTTTTTGTTTTTTTTTGGTCTTTTTGAGACAGGGTCTCACTATGCAGTTCAGATTGGTCTTGAACTCACTTTATAGCCCAGGCTGGCCTCAAACTCGCAGTGATTCTCCTCCCTCAGCCACCTGTGTGCTGGGATTACAGGCATACACCACGACGCCTGGCTAATATATCTATTTTTTTAAGGTTAAAGAACAGAATTCTTTTTTTTTTTGGAACCAGGGCTCGAACTCACAACCTTGCGCCTGCCAGGCAGGTGGTTATGCCACTGAGCTAAATCCCTGGCACAGAATCCTTTCCAAATACATCTGCAGCCACAAACTGTGTGCAACAGTTACTCCAATGGCTTTCCAGTTCGTACTGAGAAAATAAAATATATTCTTAATTTTGCCCTGTGTGGCTATTAGAGGGTCTGGTGCTTTTCCTTGTGACCCAAGCAAGCTATGTTTACGGTTTGTGTGCTGGAAGTGACAGACATGAATCCCCAAGTGCCCCACAAGGCCCAGGTCCCCTGTCGCCGCATTCTCAAGGCCTTCCCAGATGCCCCAGCTGGAAGAATCTTTTCTTTCCCAGAACTCATTTGACCCATTACATTCAAATCCCTTCCATTCAATAACCATTTACCAAGCTTTGTTTGGGGCTACAGTGGGCTAGATTTGGAGGAAACCAAATACACGAGGTACGATCTATCCTCAGAAATGTGGATCTGGTCTTGGAAATTGCCAGTTACATAAGCAAGTCACTGCCACGCGGTGTAGGAAATGCGTGAACTAGGTCCCTGCTGGGAGAAAGCACAACAGGTGCGGGATGGCACGGGATCAGTGGGGGCCTGGGGAGGCCTCAGAGGTGGTGCCAGGTTGATCTTGGAGTAGGGGTCACCAGGATACACAAGGAAGGGATGGGTGCTGTGGGCAGAGGGGATGAAGCCTCAGGGCTCTGGGGACTGCAGGGTGGGTGCGAGACAGCAGCTGAGGGGGAGGGGGGCCTCTGGTGACACCTTGTTCTGCACAGGGTCCTGCTCCCCAAGAGACGCAGGCAGACTGGGGTCTTGAACCAGGGCCACCAGCAGAGGCACACACTGGTCATGACTCTGCCAGTCAGGAAGCCACGCTGCTCACTTCCTTGGTGCTTAACCCACTTTCCAGGGGTGCCCCAGGGCTGGGAAGGATGTGCCCAGCCTCGGCTCCGCTGACCACGGGTGTAGAGCACACTCTGGAAAAAGAACTCGGCAGCCCGGGGCCGGTGCCGCGGGCTCTGCACGAACCAGCGTTGCAGCCCTGCCTTCCCGAGAGTCAGAGCGAGCACATTCCAGAGGCAAGGCTGTGGCTTAAAAAAAAATCATGTTTAATTTAAAAATTAGAAACTGGAGCAGGCTGTGAGCACAGGGGTTGATTGAAACAAAATTTAAATTCCTGTCAAGCCCATTTAAACATGGGGGCCCTTCATAGACAATTAGCTGCTCCCTGTGAATGCTGAATAAACTCAGGCCTGGTCACTGTGAGAAGAGAGGCGCCTACTGCGAGGCGCTGGAAAAAAAAATTAACTAAAATCAGGCTGTATGAAATATTTAGCCTTCCAGTATATCACAGGGGTCTGAAAGTGTAAACAAGACAAAAATCGATTCCTTGGTGCCCTCAAATCAATCCCCCAAAATGGTTAGGGCATCTGTTTCTGCTAAATTTTGTTTACATCGGCAGATTTGCCTTAATTGCAGTTGTTTATCTCTCGTCGTCCCTGGGGCCCTAATCTCCCGATTACTAATACTTAACACTCATTTCACATCTAAAGCTACTCCTAATCCTCAACAGGTTTGGGGGGCTCTTAAAATTATTGAAACCGAAGAGGCAGGAGACACTGCCGCTTTGTGAAAGGAACGTTTTCTTATCTACTACCAGCTGGGCTCAATCATCACCAGGGACGGCGGCAACAAAGGTGCTAAAAGGCCCTTCCACAATGACTGCTGCTCCGCTGGGGATTCAGAAGAGAAAAAAAGGGCTTTGATGGAAAAATCTGAACAAGAGGCTAAAGCAGTCCAGCCAAATAAAGTTACTGTCATAATCAAATGCTGTCAATCACCATGAAAATCCAATTAAAAATGTTTCAGCACAGCCCTCTTAAGTGGAAAAATGTACCCTATTTATACAAATTTTTGTCAACTCTACACTGATCCCACAATTAGAAAGTCCTGCTATTAATTGAATCCCCCCCACTTTAAAAAGAGCCACGGGCCAGGCAGAAGCCTTCTGAGGGAGCCGAGACGCTCACAGGCTATTGGTATACAATTAAGAGTTAATCGGGTTACATTTGAAAATTCCATTTTTACTTGTGTCATGGGAACCTTTGTGGGAATAAATGAAGGGTACCTAGTCTCCTACTTCAGAATCAGTGACCATTTATATTAAGAGAACAGAGGAACGGTAAACCAGGATACTGGAAAGAAACTAGTCCACGCTCCGGCAAATGTCTCTCAGTAGACCGAGGCCTAATGTTTAATTCTAATCTTGAAAATTAAATAGAGGACGGAAGGCCCAAATGTCTCCACTGCCTTTCTGCAGTCTCTAAGCAGCCGTGTGAACCTCAAATTGTCGGCGGGCAGATCGGGTCCCCCAAATAACTGTGTATGTGAAGCCACAAAACTCATGATCCCCAAAGGGTTTTCTCTCAAAACTGCTACAAATTAAAAAGCAAACAACCCATTAAACAAATCCAGCTGGTTACAACTGTAAATAGGAGGCTGCTAATATTTTTTCACAGCTTTTGAAATTCCTGGTTAGACTCATTAATAATTGATAAGAATTGCATCTATTTATTGGTGTGTACTCACAGGAAAACAACTTTGCTACATTCAACAGCAATTCCCAATTCCCAGCGACCAGCTTTAAGATCCTTTTATGTTTCCCTCTCAAATGGCTCAATATCTCTGTTCTTTTTCAACTGAATCCACTATTCCCAAGTGTTGCGGGGAGTGGGCAGTGTACACATGGCACGTTGAAGGTGGTGGGGTCTCCTGCCATCAAAGCTGGCCAGGTGGTCTCTTGTAGGTCTCAGCTCTCTGACCACATCTCAGTTTGGACTTACAGATTGGAGGGGAATTCTCAAGTGGACAGACTGCCTGCCAAAGATCATGGGTGCGGATCAGCACATGCTTAGCATTGTCTGGCTGTTCGACACACCCAGGGTGGGACACAGGCCCTTGTGCCTATTCTGATTTGGTGATGCCCACACTGAACTGGTTGTTAAATATTTTTGATAGTATCCTGCGAACATTACAGCATCCTGGAAATCTGATCTTACCCAGTGGTAAGCAGGAAATCAAACATACACCAAATTGGTCACCCTAATTTGTACTGAGTTAAAGTATCCAGAGACTGCTTGTTCTTGAATTTCTTCAGCTTTACTCCATGAGCTGCTAGAGAACAAAGGACATGTGTTGTCATCAACTGTTCACTGTCTGGTACAGTTTGTTTTTATTATTGATTTGGATCAGAGAGAACAGCAAATGCAGAGTGATTGGTAGGGTTTTGCCTGAATGATAGCAAAACAGACCAAGCTAAGAACTGAATTATGAGGCCACGTTCCTCCCTCAAGGAACTTATATTCTACTTGGAAAAAAAAGTGAGTTTAAGCAAACCAGTGAGTTTCACCTCTGGCTACTCCTCATGATCACCAAGAGAGCTTAAAAAAAAAAAAAAGTGCCTGCTCCCTCGCCCAAATGCAGAGATCCCTAGTCTAGGCTGGGATTCTAGCCTTTCTTTCTTTCCTTTCTAACCCCCCGAAATGACTCTGAAGAGCTGCCAGGGTTAAGAATCGCTGAGCCACATGGCCCAACTCTGGACAGGAGCGAGTCTATTGTAGGTGCTGTACCAAGTGAGACTGAAGACATCCTAACTTAGGAGGACTCCGAGAAGGCAGGGAGCCCTTCCAAGGGGAAAAGCTGCAGGACCTTCAAGGGGAGGGGAGAGGATGTGACACCACTTGGAGCAGAAGCTGCAGAGAGCTGAGCAGTGTCTGTCAGGGAACTAAAGTGAACGAACTCTGAAGACCTAAGGTGGCCCCCGTGCACCTGGCGTCACAGTGAAAAGCAGAGCGGTGATGCACTTTTACTGCATCTTGTGGCCAGGGAAGGCTGTGCCTTGAAATGGGATGCTGGGAAGCTGGCAGCCCTATCAAATAGGAAGGAAGCATTGCCAGAAGGATGAGTTGGGAACCGGCAACTCATCGCCATACTGAGATTCGACTTGACTGATGCAGGAAAGTTATCCTTCACTGGAGAATTAAAACTGTCAGATCATGATGATCAAGGCAAACTATCTGTGACTCTCTTACCATATATATGTACACACACATAGGCACATATGTATTTATCTGCTAACATCTCATGAAAAGATTAAGCAGCCACATCTAAGGAAAAACAAAAGCAAAGCCTGCTCTCAGGGGTTATAATCTCTCTGTTCTTGCTGAAGTGCTAACGTGTCATCAAAAATTCAAATTAAAGCTGTCTGATTTAGTGTGATCTCAAGCATCCAGACAGTGATTTTGCCATCATAATTATGTGCAATTAAAGAGCTAAAATCAACTTCTTTACTACTAGTAGATCCCTATTTGTAAGCAGACACAAACAGATGATTGTAATGGCTCTTAGAACTTGAGGGTGAAAAACATCATCGCATGGCTGTCAACTGGACCCTCTGTGGAGCCTGTGATGCTTTTGTGCTTGAAGGAGCCCTGGCCAGGAATTATGGAAATTCAAGGTGCTCTGGCTGATGAGCTGCTGTGCCTGTACTTTTCAAATAAAAATGATGTCTGCAAGATCGGGTGGCCAGACACACGAGTGTGGCCTCCACGGCTCATTTTTAGACACGCTACATGCGACACAGGAGACAGCAAAGTGTAGTGAATGGCAACCAAGTTCGGCAGCGCTTTTTAAGCATCACTAGTATCTTCAAAAGTTTAAAGCTTTGGAAGCACTGTGGTCCCAGAGCCTTTCCCAAGGGTTGCAGAACTGTGGCAATCCTCAGCTCTGCAGGTGTGCGCATGCATGCACGCACGTACGCGCACGCGCACACACACACACAGGTCCTGGAAGCTTGCCTTTGACCCAGTTAGCAGAGTTTGGTGGTGGTGCTAAGCTTTCTCTGAGCTCAGTACTCCCGGAAAGAGTGAATCCCTTTCCCCATCTCTCTTTCCCCCATGACTTCCCCAAGACTGACTGCCGGCTCTTGTTCACCTGCCTCCGTAAAACCTTGGCATCCTCCCCTTCCCTTTGACCTGCTCCTCCTTAACAGACATTCTCTCTACCACAACAGGCAGAAGCGAGGGCATCTTCTTCACTGTCCAGTGTACTCTGCATTTCCCAATGAGTGAAGGTTTGGGTCTGTTAACAGAAGACAAGGCCATTTGGTGTGAACCCCAAAGTCATGGTAGACTTTGCTGGAGAGACAGAAATCTAACAGGGTGGATTTTAAAAGGAACCATGCAGGTGCCTATTTTATCATATACCTTGATCAACAGAGAGAACAACCAACCAAAGTCTCTGAGAGTGTAATTACAATCAAGTTTGGGAAAGCAGAAAAGCTACCAGTGACAATTTAATTTAGAGGAGTTAAACAAGTTAACATCTCTTTGTAAGTAATTAAATGTTTAAACAGATTTTTGTAGAGCACTTTGGTGTTTATTAGCCCCCAAACATTACCACCTCTTGTACATAAAGCCTTCACTAAGAAATGAGGTGCCTTCAAGTTTATAGCTGCTGGGATTAGGCGAAGGGAAAAAAACCCAAAAGCACTGTTTTGATTGTAACTGACACCCTTTTCCCTAAGACCCATGCCTGCTTCTTGTATTTCCAGTCCCACTATTTACCTGCTTTTAAGCAAAACGTTAAATTTCAATTGTAAACCGCACCCTGTGTTTCTTCTTGGGTGTCTGGCTGGAAAACCAAACCCAAGGAAATGCTAAACCAGGATGCCCTGCTCTGGAATGTACAAGGAAATGCACAAAATAACAGGCATTAATAGAACCTAAGGAGAAAACCCACGTTTTTAAACAATTACCAAAGCAGTATAGTAATAGTATAAAGACAATTTCTGCGCCAGCTTGTTTCTCTGAAATTCTCTTTGCCACTGAACAGCTAGAACAGATAATAACTATTAGTAAATCAAACTCCTCTGCAATATCCAGCTGTGTCTCACGCATTTACATACAGATAGAATGGGTATATGTTTTTAATATGTATGGGATACGTACTTTTCCCACAGCCGAAGTGCATGCTACAAAGGAGGAGGAGAATGGGAATCAGATCAGCATGAGATAATAAAGTGGCCTAGATAAAGTATTAGCCAGCGATTGATCTCAAACCGGGATGCTGCTTCTTCTGACCTGATTACTTACTATGCATAGATTCCATTAAATAGAGCTTAGATGTGGGAAGCTCCTGGAAATATTCTAAATGCATAGAAGGATCTACGGCACTCTGAGCCCAAATTGTGACTGTGAGGGTGTCCTCACCTTCCCTGCTGGACAGGCCGGGAGGTGAAAGGGCTGCCTGACAGCTGGTAGCAGCCCCGGAGTCCCCCAGGGAGGGGCCTCCTCTCCCCTCCCCCACTCCAGCAGGCAGCCTCCGAGGGAATGGATTCCCCTCTTCCCTCTTGAGCTGCCTGCCTGATCCTGGCCACTGGATGGGAAGGTGACAAGAGAGCTTAACAATCGCTTAGGATCATGGTCCCTTTGAAAAACTGGTGACAACCGTGAATTCCTCTTTCCAGAAAAAAAAAAAAAATGCAAATCCCTATCCACACACATGATTTTACATGTGATTCCAGGGGCTCTAACAGACTTCCTGAAGTCACAGACCTTTGGTCAAGGCCTGCAGATCCAACACATCCCTTCAATTCTGCAGAGGAAGACACTCAAGTGGCAGGGAATGGATTGTTGCAGTGACGCAGGAAGGGCCTCAATAGAGCCTTTACTGCTAAGGCCCTTGCCCCCCTCCAAGCCACCAAAAACCCTAAGGGAAAAGCAGTTCCTCCAAGGGAATTCCTGTGGTTTAGAGAAGAACACAGTCTATGCCGTAATGTTTCTCATCTTACTTCTTCACGAGTGTTTAAACATGTAATCTGAATAGCAATATCAGACTAGGACCCCCATATTTCAATGCTCATGTCTTAGGTGCTCTTTGTTTCTGAATTGAAGGGTCTGACTTTGATTTTTCTTGGTACCCTCAATCTGCTTATTGACCTTATGGGAAAATTGACCACCTCTGCATTATTTCCCTTTTGCTACAGTCCCACCAATCTTCTTTCGCCTGCAGGAGCTGTCTTTTCCCCTATGGAAGAAGCCAAGACATCCCTGAGGCTGACTGGAGCCTGTTGAGCGTTCTGTCTGCTGCCCCCTCACAGTCTCTGCTGCTTGAAAACTTCCTTCCACATTCAGCAGTGCCAGGCCATAGAGCTGGGGCGGCTCCGTCCCAGGTCTTTCCTGTGACTTACACCAGTGAGGTTTTAAAGTAGGGTTTTCAAGGATGCAGTTATATTAAATAGGAGTGGAAAGAGTTGCACGGGGCTGGTTCCCACCTCTCTGGCCGTCAGCAAGCTGAACGGTCACGGCTGCCTGCATGGCTGGTTCTACTCTTGGGGTTTAATGCTGACTCCCAGTTCATGCGACAGGCTCTGACAGAGCTGAAGAAAGGTCATGCCTTCCTCAGGCCCAGCAGCTTCAAGAGAATTCACTCATGGAAAAAGGTCCACTCGGGTGAGTGCTGGATGGGTGTGCTGCAGTGCTTCTACATAAAGTCAAACCTTTCAGACACGGAAACTGTTCCTTCTACCAGAGTGGAATCCTTCCACCAGAGTGACCCAGCTGTGGTGAATACGTTGCCTATTTGAACTCCACCTTTGTGGGCTTGGACATTCTACCAGGTCAATGTCAAATGTGTTTCTGTTCCAGCAGGCATCAGAAGCTTCCTGTTACTCTGAAAAGGTTTGAGGCCTACACACACCCAGGCTTTGCCTGTCCTGTTTCCTTTCTCTGGGAAGGTTCCTCAAAGACGCTCTTAAAATTCAAAGGCCCTTTTCAAATGCTACCTCCTCCACAGAGCCTTCCCCCAACTCCCCAGATGGGTCCTCACAGAACCCTGCAGTCCCCTGTTGCTACTTCATCCTAGTTGTTGACGGTCCTGCCCTGCATGACTATACATGCGGGGCTTACTCTCTATCTTTTGCGGGGTCGAGCACAGGACTTTGCACCATACAGTACTACAAATATCTGTCAAATTCAATCATTTACCTGGTCCTGAGATCTTTTCAGCAAGTGTGGATGACAACGATGAAACTTTTGAGTGAATTCCTTGTGTAGCTTCATGGCTACACATCAGAAAACTGCACCAGCTCATGTTCAGTGGTGGGGAACCTATGGCATGCGTGCTGCAGCCGGCTGCTTTTTATCACTAAAAGTTCTAAAAGGTTCACCATCACTGGTACAGACTTTAGGCTTCCCAAAATGTGACTGTTAAGGGAATTTCTTGGTCTGATTTTATAAAACATCTACTTAGAACATAAAAACAAAAAAACAAAAACTTATAATCATCTGAAGATTTTCTCCACACTAAGTGGAGAGAATTAAACAGCTAATTGTAACACTGGGATTTTCATGGTCACCAGGGTTTGACCTGGTGTTTCACATTTCATCTTTAAGACTCACATGGACCATGATTTTAAAACTTGATAATAGGTGTTCTGGTGTATACAGTGACCCTAGCAAACAGAAAGCCAAAGATAGCGTGAGTGCCAGGTGTGTCCAGCCCGGGAGTCAGAGTGATCGGTCCCACCCTCCTGCATTCTAATTTCTTTAGGCTGGGATGTATGGTGTTCAGTCAAGGACACACCTGGCATTCACTTAAAGAGTTTCCAAATGGTGAATCTCTGACTCTCAGTATTTCCACCTGGCTCCATCTCTGATTTTCTTCCTCTCATTTGGAAAATGCAACCCCACAGGGAAACCCTGACAATCCTGCAGGCCTCACAGTCGATGCGGCCCAAGCTGTGCAGACCATGTTGGTATCCTGCTGGCTGGAGTTACCGTGCTTGGGAGATAAACTGCTCTTTTTGCAAAAGGCAGAGGCCCCCACCCACAGTGACAAATGGGCTCTACGGTTCATGCATTCCAGAGGAGGCTCCCCGCTTCCAAATGGGAGCACCATCAAATAGGTTGTGCGGAGAGGGAAAGGGAAAAATTAAAGCCATTAATATGCTGGAAGGAATAAAGGAACCGGTTCCTGAAGCCTGGGTCCCTACACTGTAACTCTGGTCCAAGGCGAGGGACAGCTCACTTTTCCAGCCCTTACTAGGACCAATCTTTTGGCAAAAGGCAGGTAAGGACCAGCCACCCTGACCACAGCAGCCCCTGGCCCCATTGTTCTCGCCTCCTCCCTGAGCCCTTTCCAACTGAGGGTGCCCCCCTACTGTTGTTACCTCAGGGAATAAAGTCATTTAAAACCAAACCGAGAGTAGTAGTAAAAATAACGTTGACTTAAGTATAGGATGGTGCTTAGTGTGACTACAGTTTTCATTGTATTTTATTGATTTATTGATATTTGTTAATTAAAAATGTGGGACAGCACACACCAGAGTACAAAGATATGTATCTAAAGACAAGTCCTTCCTTTCTTCCTCTCTCTTAGACACACACACACCACATCCACTTGCTTCCAAGGCAGTGAAAGTGCTCACCCTTTAGCCTTATCTTTATGACCTGCCACACTGGAGAGGTATTCCTTAGCCACACATACATCCACACACATTTCTGGGGGTGTGCACGATCTGCAGATGTTTTATTTATAAGTAGCCAATTCATCGGAGCACTGAGACATGCATGTACAAACAGATATCTGTTTTATGAAAGCATCTTCCTTTGTTTTAATAGCCAAGCTATCCAGCCATAGCACAATAATGCACAAGGTAAATGGGTCTCCATCTCTAGAACCTGCTCCAAGTTTTCTCAAATGTGACTAACTGCAAGAATTTCCCAACCATCAAAGAGATAAAAAATAAACCCACACCAGTTTATTCCAGATGTGACAGACTACGTTATAAATTGCAGAGATTTTAGTGGTGAACTTTAACTCGAAACTACCACAAAATCTGAAATCTTGCTCCAGGGTTAATACGAAGGAGAAAAGTACTTAACAGGAGTATTCTCTGCATGGTAAACGTACTGTCTATGTGAGGATGAAATCTGCGTTATACGGAAGTTTGGGTATTTCAGAGTATTTGTTAGGTGAATATAAAGAATGGAAACCTCTGAACTGGTATCTGTAAAATGCAGATCGTTTACGAGGTGAAAGACCATCAGTAGGGAGTTGCTGCTGCTGCAGTCATGTAAGGGCAGGGAGTGGTATACAAACATCAGAAAGAGTAGACTATAATTATGACTTACTAACGCTCCATCCTAACGTCATCCTAACAGCTTGTGCATTGTCAAATCAACAATCTGCACTAAATAAATGACCATTTGGGAATTGTTAGGGAGCCTCTCTGTTCCTCTCCCTGCCTGAGTACAAACTGTCATTTGCAATCAAAGCAAGCTGCCTCGGAGCTGAGAACACTGCACTCCCAGCCGAGTCGCGTCTCTCTCTGAGGAAAGACCAGAGGCTCACGTGAACTTGATCTTTTGCAGCCAGCCTCTTTTCATTTTCACATGAACCCAAGAGGACTTCACACTATGTCCAGCATTTCCTGGTGAACCGCACTAACAGTGTTTGCCGGGGCCATCTTCTCTGCTCCCAGGCCTCTGACCGCTGGATGGTACGGCGGGCGCAGGGACACAGGTTAACTTTGTGACTCTCAGTGAGGCAAAAGGAGAGAGGTTCTGTTTCAAAAGAGTGGTGAGTTTTTCAAAAGCCTAATCAATAATCCAAGGGTAGAAGCTTCAGAAAGACCTACCCAAACAAGTCAATGATGTTATCTCTCTAGGGCCGGTGGATTGTTAAAATTCCAAGCTGATCTTTTTAACAGAAGGTTAAACATAAATAACTGGGGAATTCTAATGTAACTAAGAAAATTCACTTACCATCAGTTCCTCAGGTGCTGGCCTTTCTTTTGGCTGTTTTCGCATGCTGCAGTAGAGGGAAAAACAACCCTTATATTATCCATATAACCTATAACTTTTTTGCAGTTAATTTCCACTATTTCCCCTTGTATTTGGATGTTTTCAAAGTCCATAATGGTCAGTTCTTAGGCAAAGTATTAAACTATATTCCTCCTTTCCTTTTATTTTGGCCATTAGTCAGATTTCTGGGGACATTCTCAATCAGGAACAATTTTTTTTTAAAGTTAATTTTGCAATACAGATAAAGAATTAATTTAAATTTATTCTAATTCTGCATTTAATATTAGAGTGGAAAAACAGCAGCAACAATCTCTTCCTGACTGACTTATCTATTTATTTCAATCTTAAATTTAGGAACAATATACTTCTTTTCTGGTAATTGAGATAAGATAGTAAGAAAATAAAGAGGACTGTCAAGTCAAATGAGAAAACATCTCATTCATTCACTATGACTCCCAAGGTAAAAGTAACAGTCACGAATCTGGTAGATAAGGCTACAAAATTACAAGTGGGTTTTTACACATTATTTCTTCCTCCATTTACTTTGGCTATAAGTTGATAATTCATTCAAGAGCTGTGGGACAGCTAAATCTGTTTAAGCTACTTAATGAGTCACATTCCTTATGCAAAATATTTCTTGTCTTCCATCCAATTGGAATAATTAGTAGCGGTGGCATGTATTTAGCTACAATATGAAGCACTGACCAAAGGGGCAGAGGTGATTATGGGTAGTTGCCTACTCCAAGGTAGTATCTGTTCTAAACTCAGTGTCTAGGATGACGTCAGGAGAAGAGGTTGCTGCTTTGATCTTTGCAAAAGAACACAGATGCCTTTTCTTTATATAAGGCCCCCTCTAACAAGCAAAAATGAAACCCTCCATATAGCCTCTTCATTTGCTGACAGTACTTCTTTTTTTAAATAGATTTAATGATCATTTGGTAAGCAAGAGTCATAGTTATGAACCATTAATGACATTGAGGACATTTGTGTTCCCCATAAATAACCATATGCACCTCTCAAATACCGCATCCATTAGCAAGTAATTCAAGCTGTCTCACCAGTGGAGTTGGTAACAATCCTAATCTGACATTCCAAAGTAGCTGTGTCTCTTGGGGAAACAAGGCTATTACCCACTATCATTTCTGCTTCAGCTTGACATCTGTGGAAATTTCAACACAGGTTATCCCTCCCTCTGTCTCCATAAAACTTTCATATAACGGCTAATTTTTTTTTTTTTTTTTGAATAAGAGGACAGTAAAGTCTTATCCACTTTTCTTCCTGGTTGCCCGGCCCAGCTGCACCCCCAGGTTGGTCTCAGACCACACAGGGTGATAAGCTGGCTGTCACAAACCCAGTGTCTCTAGCACCTGGAGAGGGTGGAGCCCGAGCCAGGGCTGTAGGCAGCAAAGCAGTGGCAAGGTTTGTTTTTCAATTTGTGTGTTGCAAAGTGGGGCATTCCCATGATGCGCTGCTAAGTGTTTTTAGGAACTCCAAATTAAGAGATAAATATGTATTTCTGAATACCAGCTAATACACCATAAATGAGCTTCAAAACAGTTCAGGATTCCAGTGTGTAATCAGTATGTTCTCCCCCTCCCTGTATGGCGTGTTTTGGAAATGAAAGGTTCGCAGAATAAAAACAGTTTCTAAAAGCTGCAGAATATTATAGAAGTATTTTAGATAAATAAAAAATGTTAAAATTTTTGTTTAAGTGGGGGAAGTATTCTCCCTCACATTTTCCCTGTGTTACATAAACTGTGCGTGACATTTTTATTAAGAGGTAACATATTACACTTAGTCAAAAAGGTGATAATGCTTGACATTTATATTAAGGAATATTTCTTGGCTTCATGTTAGCATAATCATCAGATGGATCACATGGGAGGAGGCCGTGTACCGCCAGGGCCCTGACTGTACCACCCCTGCCGCCCCAGGGCAAGGGCTCCCCTCGGCGGGGTCTGCACGCCGGGTGCTGACAGGGGCACTGGGTGGGGGTTGATGAAGGGAGGAGGGAGGAGCGGAGGTGGTTATGAAGGGTTCCAGAAGTCCCCTGACCAGTCTCTGGCTTTGGGGACAGTCACGACGCTCTCCAGAGTAATTCCCCACGCTGGGGTGAGGGAGAGGGCAGTGCGGAACAGGCCCCGGGGGCCACAGGCGCCCTGAGAAGAGGCAAGTGGGGAGGTGGGGAAAGGGTCAATGGGAGGAAGACGGCCTTCTGCCGGGAGGAAACAGGCACAGGGCTGGAAAAGATCCTTTGGCCGGAAAATGCTTCCTTGGTATAAAACGGCAAGGGGCTGCCGACTCTAAATCCTGGGTGGCCCTCACTCCGGGTGGGCTGAAGTGGGCCCAGCGGAACTGTGTTCAGCAGCTTTCAAACATCAGAATCTGGGAAAATGGGACCCTGGTACTGCGTTTAAAATATAACCACAGATAAAAGTTACTTACTGAAAATCCAATGAATAAACTATGCTGCTTCCACCCAGTGACAGGCAGTTTTATGGGTAACTTGAGGTTACATTAATAAAAATAAGCTTCATATGTCTGTTCAATAGGGGCTATAAAACTGTACGTTTCTTAGGGAAAAAACCCCACCCCAAAAGGATGGTAACAGCGCCTGTGCTCAAAGGAGGAGCCTGACTCTCAGCAGTTTATTAAAATAGGAAGAGCCTCGGAAGTACATTTATGACCCTTTGTGTAAATAACGTTTACATAATTTAAACAATTTCTTCAGCTTTGCTGCCCCATCTGCCCAAGGCCCCAAAGTCCCTCCTGTCTCCAAAAGGAAGCAGGGAGAGCCATAAGGTCTCCTGGAGCAGCCGAGTTAATGGCATGTGGCGTTTACATTGAGGGCATGGCATGTTTGCAAACGGGCTCACCACTGAGTGATGAAATGTACAAATGGCTCGGAGAACTCTCCAACCGGAAGGACGGGCGAATCCTGCGATAGAGGAGAAACAAGTCACCACGAGTCAGGATGATTCCTTTTCTATGTACCCCCCAACCCCCACAGCCCATTTAGAGGAGCAGAATAAAGACGAACATAAAGACACGAGGCCTTGTCCAATTAAAAGGACTGCTACACCCTCCTTCCACACATTTAGGCAAAAAATGCCCAATTTCCAGTCACGCACGTCCTACAATGGTGAGAAACATGAGAGCAAAGAGGGAGAGGAGGTGAAGAAAGGACAATGATAGCCATGGGCTAGAAGGGAAGGTAGCGAAAGTGTAAATGAGAAATTAATGATTATTTAAGTAACACACAAATGGTCTTGTAATTAACAAAGAGCTGTGAAATTATTCTTGTGTTGACCTTTGTTTCTTTTACTGGCTTTGCTATTTATTCACACTTTCTTGTTTATTTACATTTATTCGTATATTTGACTGCTTTTAACTGCCTGCCCCTAGATGGTACATGTGTGGGTAAAATTTTTTTCTCACTTTAATAGAAAAGCATATACAGGGGAAGTTGTTCCCTGAAAAGGAATTTCAGCCTATTTGCCAGTCTAGGTCAGCTCTGTCAGAGATGGAAGCCAGTGAATTAAGGACACAATGAGCAACTCCCACCTCCATGACCATACAAAACTGGGGTGGTGCAGGGAGGCACCCACAAGAGCAGAAAACTCCACAGCAACCAACGGTGATCACGACCGCGATCGTGTTAACACGGGGCGCAAAGCCCATTACCATTTGCAAAGGAAGGCTTTAAGAATTTAGGAGTTTTTCCAAGAATGACAGAGAGCGCCACTGTGTTTATAGTGTAGCAGCTCAGGATATAATGAAATTACACTGCAGAGTACTTTAACAGTCATCTCATTAGACCTACAGTTGGAACAAGAGAGCCACATAAAGTAGGCAGCTGCAAATGACTCTATTCTCATCTATTCTCATTTGCTATTAAAAATACCTTTCGGCGCCTTTCTTCCTCCCTGACATCCCTACACAAAGTGCCCTGCAAAGTATGATACATGCACCTATTTAAATTAACAAAGGAATGACTTATTTTAATCTCACTGTGCTTTGGAGTGCTTTGGCCATTTGGATGAGCAATATATCATTACATACAACCTTCCAGCGCTGCAGGCAAGAAACTCAGAGCATGCAGCATTTGGTGGGAGCCAAACAATTTCTCTAGCACACAACTGTGTCAAATGCATGCATGTATTCATTATTGAGAACGAGAGGAAATAGCTTTGATGTAGTGGAAAAAAGAAGATGATAAAAGCACCTCTGCAATATGCGTGTCATTATCAATGGTGGCAGATAGATACAATTGCACAGCCTCCTATGTGATTAGTAAATATACATATAATTGCTGTGGCCAATTATCAGAAAAATGAGATCGGTAATTACAAGACAGAAAATTAACTAGAACTCTTATTAAGGCTTTGTTTCCAATTCAAACAACTGGAAACTGCTGGAAAATACAATTAAATCAAAAGGAACTGAGAGGGTCAAACCAGCCAAAAAAGGGGGAAAAAAATGTCCAAGAGGTTGACAGAAGAATAAGAACAAAGTGTTTCTTGGCTTTTTGCATACCCATTCTCTTTGAATTTATGTTATTCATCCAGAGGATAGGAAGGTTAGTATTCTAAACTTAAAATTCTCATCAACAGAGAAAGGCTTCCAGGGAGAAAGGAAAATGGAAGTGAAATAAAATCTTGCCAAGTTCAAAGGATTACATGCTGGCACTACACAGAGAGGACATGAAAAACAGGGGCCGGTGAAATGGTCTCCTCGAAAGAAACAAGGCACACAATGACACGACCAGCCCTCAATAAAGGTACTGTAAATGCTCACAGAAGTCCCATTGGTTTGACGAGCAAAAATAAAACATGATATCAATTTCAGCAGTGGCCTGCTTTAGGGAAGTCATATATATCACCTGGCCTGAGAAATGTTACCAGGCCCAGTTCAAGAAATGACATTTTATTGCCTCAAATACCATGAGTAAAAAGATAGTTCAAAGTTTGAGGTGCAGAAATTATGGATTCTGACCAGTTAGGAAGCTTCTCTAAGTCACTTCTCTATAGATTTCTGTTTTTTTGGAGTCTATAACAATGGAAGCATCTGACAGCCAGAAGCCTTAAAATGCAATTTTTAGGAAAGTAAAAGCCTGCTTGCTGTCTTAATGTGTCTGAATATTTACCAAGATGGTTAAAATTCTGGGCTGTTTTTCTTTTTTTCCAAGAGCTGGTATACAACATAATGCTAATGTGGGTCTCATTTCAAAGTATGATACAAAGAGTAAATTAATGAATTATAGACCAGGCAACTGGATGAAGATGTCATTTTACCATGGATGAGAAGCGAAACAAGGAAAAGTGACATCCTGCACGGGTAGTTAATTTTATTTAAGATTTGATATTGTAGCCTGGTAAATTCCTCATATTATAAAACTAAGGAACACTGGGTGGTACCCATGAATAATTTATTTCACTTCTGAAAATGCCAGCCCAAGTCGACTTTGCAGAACCACACCGAGTGGATTCTCATCTCATCGGCAAAGAATCACTCATCAAAGATGCAGGCGTGTGGGGGGATTCTCATGTCACATGGATAATGTCAGATATTTATTTTTACTTTAAAATCCATGGCTCTCAGCTGGGCATGGTGGCTTATGCCTGTAATCGCAGCACTCAGGAGGCTGAGGCAGGAAGACTGTTGCAAGTTCGAGACCAGCCTGGGCTACAAATGAGCTCAAGGCTGGCCTGAACTGCATATAGAGACCCTGTTTCAAAAAAGGCAAAACAAAACAAAACAAAAAAACACAAATCCATGGCTCTCACATGCCTTAAGGAAGAACTCATACAACCCTGGACAACAGTGGCCTCCAAGAGCTTTGCAAGCCCACAAAAGTACACAGGCCCAAGTGGGACATCTGAGAATGTTCACTGTGCTGAAGGGTTTTGAGGCACTCTTTCCTCTTTCAAAGAAAATAAAATCAGAATAGATCAGGATATGAAAGAATCTATTTGTTATTTAGTTCAAACCTATAGGAAGGTAGGAAGGAAGCTTACACTAACTGTGGCCTCCAGTTTCCTGCCACTCACAGGAAGGAACCACCCCATTCTTGTGGGGCTCCAAAGGGCCGTGAACCACCACAGGGAACCCACAGATTCCAGTACAGTGGTTGCTGTTATCAAAAATGTTTTCTGTGAAATAAGCGTTTGGGAAAGGTGGAGAAATACATTTGAAAAACATAAACACGAATTGAAGAAGCAGTAACACCAATAACTCTCAGTACTGGCTGAAACTGACTCTCAGTTGTTAATAAAAGTCACTTTTTTTAAGACCCTGGGTGCCATACTTCACCTTAAGGGCTTTTTGGGATGCTTTTCTGTTGAACTCCTAAGCACGGAGGCGTAGAGCAGCAGAGTGGACACAACCTTAACCAAAAGCCTTAGCCTGAGTGTCTAGTCCCAAAACAACTTTAGAGCCCTGCTAAGGGGACACGGGCTGGATCTTGTTATCCAGGAGGCAACGGTTATATAAAAACAGCTGCCATAAAGCTTTTCAGTAAGCAATCCTAGTCATCAAGGAAGACAGTCTCCAAGCCTCAGAGGTTTCGGTAACTACCTGGTCAGCCCCTTTCGCTAAGCAACTGGAACGTGAGCTCCAGGCATGCCAGGGAGAGCGAGGGACAATGGGAAAGAAGTGTGAGTGATGCCTTTGCCTTGTGAATAATGAACGGTTCAGAAAGGTTAACCCATTACAACTGAAACTGTTTAATTATTAATTATGCACAATCTACGAGCAAAAGGACAAGTTCAGAATGTTTAATGTATGCTAACTTCAACTGGACTCTCTCTGGGTATTTTGTTATTAGCACTTGTCAGCAAGGTACTGAGGCATAAAAAAAGGCAAGCAGCAGAAAATCTGTGTGAGCGTATGCATATACCTGCTCACTCCAAGAGCAGGAGGAGGAGGAGGGGAAGGAGGAGGAGGAGGAGGAGGCTCCGTCCCAACCTTAGCTGCCACCAGTTCACAGACAGAGTAAGTTTTCCAGGAAGTGTATTTCGTGGCCTTGGAAGCAGGCAGGTGTAAGTTAGACACTCCAAATACAAAAAAATATAACTGAGAAAAATGCTTTTGAAATGACTTCCCTAAAGGGGAGATCGTTATTTTAAAAGGATTTTACATTTTGGTGGTGCTGGGGGTCTACCCCAGGGCCCCATGCTAGGTGAGGCACTACCATGGAGATACATGACACTTTTTTTTTTTGAACCGATGATGTTTCTTGGCTTTAAAAGGATCTATGCCATTAGTGTTTATTACTAACGCCCCTCCCCAACACACACAAACAGTGCAGGGAACAGCAGGAAAACCTGAATAAGGTCAGTGGTTTGTATCTTGTGTCTAAGTCAGTTTCCTGTTGTGATACTGCACTGTCCCCACTGGGGAAACTGGATGTGTTAATGTACGCAAGATTTCTCCAGAATCTTTCTTACCACTCCCTGTGACCCTAAAACCATGTTGAAATAGAAGTTCAAATGGATAAAGGTAAGGGGGCTTATTTGTCTCACAAGAAGGTCAGATTCTTTGCAGAACTCTGCTTTGTACAAAAAAGGCCAGCCTAAGTACACAACTGGGGAAAAAAAAAGATCTTTGCTTAAAAAAAGTATTCTTGAGAACTTCATTTTGGCCTTTATTTCCTAATTGAAGATGACCACATAATTTGACAATGATGTTAATTTGGACCCTGACAGGTAAGCATTCGATACTGTAGAAAGTGATACATTCATTACTGATGTGTTCATTCATTTAACAATTTTCTCGAGCACCTACTGCATTGAAGACAATGAGCCCAGCACTGTGGGTTGGCAGGTACTTGATCCATGTATGCACAGTCTGTGTTTTGTTCAGGAGGATGAGATTTGGATCCCTAAAGAATGGGAAAGGCAAGTGACAGTGCCAAGGCTGGGTGCTCCAGGGGCACTGGGAGGCCACGCAGGTCTGACTCAGGTTGACTGGTGCACTGAGTCCTGGAAGGAGGGTGGGGGAAGCGGAGGGTGGACTTTGGAGAATATGAACTTCCGAGTTTGCTCTATGGCAAACTACGCACATATCCCCAGATCTGAAACACTTCTGGTCCCATGCATGTCGGATGAGGAAGGCTTGACCTTTGTAAGAGTCTAAAGGGTGTGAGGTGCTTTCTCTGCTCTCCTACCTTCTTCCTTCCTCACCCCCAAGCCCCGAGCTCTGTGTCCTAGTCACTTCTCCTTGTGCAGAGGAGACAGTCCTCCAAACCGAGATTTTATCTGTACTGGCAGTAAAACACAAGGGAGATAGAAGACAGCTTCTTAAAAACCTCAGGGTGTGGCTAAACTGCTGAATATTAAGGCCAGCTGTGTTGTGGTTAGATTAAAACAGCCTGAGAAGTTAAATAAAACATGGCAAGTGAGCTAATTTTTTAAAAAAAGTAGCCCATTTCTAGACTTACTGTCATCAAGGAAACAAGCCAACAGGTGGTTAACACCTGAGAATCACATGGAGTCCAATTTGATAGGCATGTTCCATATTTTATTTATTTATTTGAGACAGGGTCTCACTATGCAGTGCAGGCTGGGCTTGAACTCATAGTGATCCTCCTGCCTCAGCATCACTAGTGCTGGGATTACAGGAGTGATGAGCCAACAAGCCTGGCTAAATGTTTCATATTTTAAAAGGAAATCTTCTGCCAGGTGTGGTAGTGCATACTTCTAATCCCAGCACTCTGGGAGGCTGAGGCAGGAGAATCACAAGTTTGAGCTTAGCATGGGTAACTTAGCAACTAAGCCAGATTCTGTCCCAAAAATTAAAAAAAAAGTTCTTTTAGTTTAAGTCTGATGTTTCTATGGCCTGGCCCAATAATTTCTGGAGTAAGTGGCATAGTAATCTTATGGCATTCTACTTCTACCTGCAGTGTGGAGATAGAAGTTTTTTTTTTTTTTTTTTTTAAAAACGGACAGGGTCTTTTTATGTAGTTCAGACTGGCATTGAACTTGCTATGTAGCCCAGGCTGGGCTTGAACTTGTGGCAGTCCTCCTGCCTCAGCCTCCCAAGCACTGGGATCACAGGCATGTGGCACCATACCTGGCACATAAAAGGTCATCTGTAATTCTGGTGGCTTTACGTTAGGCACAGTGGTACTTGACCTGTCAGAGCCCAAACTGGCTTTTGATCCTCCATGGTGCCCTGCCTTAAAGTAATGTCTTTGTGAGACAGCGGGCAGAGGCCACAGGACAAATCTGCGTTCTACTGGAGAGAAAACCTAGTTTGTTTTCTTAAAACAGTTCAAGCAACAAAAGGAAGGACCCTTGGCTTTAAATATCTTCACGGAAGCGAATCCATAAACCCCAAACTACCTGTCCACAGTGTAACCCAGTGGTAGAGTTTGGGAAGCAGCAATGTTCGTGTTTTAATGGTCTTCAAGATCTCCCTCTCTGTACACTTCTGCTGTGCTAGAAGGTGAGGGAGACCCACGGCAGTCACACCTTAGCAGAGGGAGAAAGGTGGCGATGGACGGACAGGGGCTCCTGGGTGCTGGGAGAATGAGTCAGTCCTGTTTAAGATATGAGGAAGCTGTAGCCACACAGCAGACTGGCATATACTCAAGGATGCCTGTTAACGCAGAGTTTATGTAAAAATGTGGTCACACTGGGAGGAACAATCGTTATTTTTGGCTTTAATATATTTACAATTTCATGATGTGGATGGAATGGGCCTGCTCCTTAGTGTTGTGAGGGACAGCATGGGGGTGGGCTGAGGCTCTGACGTTGGGGGGGGGCTTGTGCAGATGATGTCATCAGAGGAAGAAGCTGCTGACCCCCAGTTGGAGCCTGCAGAGCCCTGGTTTCACTCATGCTGCTCCACATCAATCCCTGAGCAGGGAAAGTGAAAGATGATTCAATTTCCACACTGGGTCACCGCCTCCCTGCTCTGGGTTGCTAGATGTGACAAATTACATGTATGGGCATTTTGGTATGAAGTTCTGTCTGCTGGGTCTGGGCTGACAGTAGCAGCTCATTTAACTTGTTTCAGATGGGCCAGGAACCAGGGGCTAAAGGCCTGAATTTCTGCAGCTGAAACACCCAACCTACCCATAAACCCTTCCCACAAGGAGAACCAGCTGTTAGCCAAGTGAGCATCACTACCAGATGGCTTATAAAAAACACGACATATAAACAAACAGGTCTAGAGAAATCTATCTCTGTGTAGTTGAAATCTAAGGTCATAGATGTTTTTTCCCTATTTTCCTTTTCTCCTAAATGTATTTTAGAAGTTCTTCAGTACTGGGATAAAAGAGAAGAGGGTCAATCTTTTGTCATTAATGTCACAATGAATTCTTAATTTAGTCTGCTTATTTTGTTGTCATTTACATTACTTAAGAGATTTTTCTAAACATGTGCAAACATCTTGGTATTTTGTACATACCAAGAATGGGAAAATGGATTAATCTTTTAAACTATATTTGCAATTGCTTCCCTTCGAAAGTCAATGAACATCTTTCTGTCTTTTTATTTTAGGTCTCTTGTTTTTAATAAGCTACAGTGCACAGCACTGGTCAGAGATGCTTACGTGAACGGCACGTTCATATTCACAATCACACCCGCATGCTAACATCCACACGCACCTCCCTTTTTTGGTGGCTTAGGCAGTATAAAACACACCGTCTCACACCAAAGGGATTTCATTTACAAAAGCAAAATCCATTATTGTCCTCTTTTTCTGTGGCTTCCCAGTGCATTTCTATTGCTTTTTCATAAAGCGCGGCTGCAAATAATCAAGCATGACCACTGACATCCACAAGATTGAGTTTTAGGAACCATTAAATGAGCTCACCCTCGTGGGAAGTCTCTTGCTCAGGCTGGTCTAAAGGTAATTATTCCGCAGTTCCTACCTGTGGTATTACCTTGTCCCTGTATAGTGTTTGAATTTCATACACTGGTAAGGTCAGTTTTTTTTTTCCTCTGGAAAAGTCCGGCTACAGATGTTCGATCCAGGACCTAATTACAATGTTATATCCACACTGGTGTTTCATCAGGTTCTAAGTGCACAAGCACTGATTAAAAGAGCTCTTAGATTAAAGGTAGATCATAAAATATATTAAACAAAAACAAAAGAGGAGAGCTAGGACAGAAAAATAACCCTAAACAGGTTCCTAAATGAGAGGAGTAATTCCTCTCTGCATGGATAAGGGCGTCTGAACCACATTCACAGTGTTCAAGTGCAAGAACCTGGCAGGTCTGCGTCCTGAAAAATCAACAAGCCATAACATGGTCAAGCCAGACAGAACTCGCCGTAAACCCAAAGTCCGCATCGCCACACTGTATGTCTTCCGAATGTTCACTCAACTGTTGGTTAAAATAATTACTGCCATTTGCCACCTGCACTGCGAGCCATGGATAAGGGGAAAAACGGAACTTCAGGGACCATGGTGTCTGAGTGCTGGTGGTATTTTGCTTACATGTTTTTTAAACAAATTCAAAAGCTCCATCAACTACAATTCAAAGGCTGAGAGTTATATGTGAATCTGTGCCATCCTTGGCTCCATCCAATAAATAATAGCAGAACCTAAAGCTGACTAAAGGAGATATCACATTAGTTTAAAATTAGTAAAACAGGAACAAAGGAGGGAGGAAGAGAGAGGAAATGAAAAAAAAAAATAGAACTACATACTGTGAAATGAACAAGTTCAGTTAGAATGTTCATCAGGATTTGGAAAATCATAATGCCATCTGCTACTCTGGACCTCAGAACATCAGGGATCTCGTGGGCCCAGACGCTCCCATTTCCAGGAGGAAGGGAGGACTTACACTCCCTGGAAAGCTGCCTCCATTCTGGAATGGAGGCGACACCCCAGCCGACCAGTTTGGAATCGCTTTTGAGAACATTTTGCTGCTCGCATATGCGTTTCCCCCTGGTTTAGGGAAAATTAACGGCAGGCAAAATGATTACAGCAACTCGGCAGAGAGGCGGCCCAGGGCCCCAGCCTGAGCTGCTGGGCGGCTGACCCTGGCATCCAACTTGGGCTCGGGGTGTGGAGGTCCCACCACGGTGGATTAAATGAGCATTGTCCTACGGCTGGGTATGACTTCACAATAGAGCAACACATGTTAAATGACAGCAGCCAAAACGGGCCCCACCAGGCAACTGCCCATTCTCAGACCGCATTCAAAGGCCTCCACTACCAAGAAATTAATTCATTAATAATACATCAGGCTTCCTGGACAATTCAAAGGGAACAACACAGCTTGTTCAAGGACTGCCTGAAGACGCAGAAGTTTTGCTGCTGAAAAGGGCCTCACAAATCTAATTGACTCATTGGAACCAAAGTCATGGGATGTTTATGTTAACAATTTGGTTAGTAAAAAAGAAGAAATGGAGAAAGTCTATCTGCTGAATTCAGTCAGTGCCACTAGGAAATCATAAAAATAGAGATTTGCAGTTGCAGCTAATAAAATCTGATTTTACACAACTGCATGTTTAAATATTATTTTTTCCTACTTCAAGCGACTTTGTACATCTTTCAGACTATCAGGGAAAATTTTTCTTCTACATTATTTCTTCTGTAACATTTTTAAAAAAGCTCACTTCTTTCTTACTCCTCCCTCCCAACAACTCATAAATATGAATTAAATATAATTATAAATGAACAGAACATTAACTTTTGGATTACTGCTGTGTTTTGGTAGAATGTTAATGTCATTTCTAAAGAAACAGTTATTACCAATAGAAAAAAGTAATTACAAAGGAATCTTGGTCTTAATGCTAACCTATTTCCAGTCTTCAAACCAGCCAAACTGCATTAATTTAAACACACTGAACTTTTCAAAGGCAGTGTTAGATTTCTAAAGATTGCCTTACATAAAAGAGGAATATCAGTTTTCAGCCTCCTGAATATATCTTCCTAACTCTGTGCGATGCAGGTCTAGTTAACAATATTGCCGGAAGCAGAACTATCGTGTGTACCCAGCTGCATTAACTTACCAAGTTTCTAATGCTTTAGTCATTCACTCATATGAGGTGCAAAGGTCATGAAATCCCACTTCACAGCTGCCTGTGTACCGCAGTGGTCCGTGTGCTGAGAAGCTCCGAGCCAGCATGGGCGGGCAGAGGGCTCCAGTCAGTGGGCTCCCCTTCCCTTGGAGCTTCCTGTGGAAGGCACAGGCACCCTCCAGACGTTGGGAGCAGCAGGACAGTGGGAGATGGCCCTTGTACTCTGATCTAACTTCAGAAGCTAGAATCATGGAAAAGTCTCTCCAGCAAGACATGAGGATATTTTCCCCTCCTGAATTGGTAGAAGGCATTTTCTGCATTTTCTGAATTCCAGGGAGGCACTGCCAGGCAGTCATTCTTACCCACCACCGTGGGCACATGCTATTTTCATAGCCCAGGAACCTCTGCTACCCTGTCCAAAATAAATGACTTTGTAGGAAAGTTTTTTTTTTTTCTTTTTAAAGATAATAGAGGTCCATGAGCCAAATATTTTGTTTTAGGTGAAATATTTCTAAAAGGATCTACACTCTCCCCTGACAATTTAAAGAGTATACAGAATTCTATTATAGTAATCTTATGAACCTGGAGTCATTTGCATAGATAGTAAAACTGAACTAAGTTGTCTTTTTATAGCCATAAAACAAAAACAAAAATTCTGTTCCTCTGATGTGGAAATGTTCAGCTGTCACTTTTTGTTTCCATTAAGTCAACTGCAGTACAGGGGAAGGAGCCTTATTCTGATCTATGACTCAGTTTTCTCCTCTGTAAAATGGATTGGTACAAGAAAGCAAAAGGTCCTGGGAAACACTGTGGGTGCCTGATTACCCAAGGCCCTGCTTCATCCGATTCCTCCTCCAGTCACTCACTAAATGTAGTTTACTTTGTCTCCTAAATATGCTCCAAACAGCTAAGCCTGTCTGGAATTAAAGCCTGATGAATGTTGATCAGAACCACAGTTTCCTTACTCTTCTTCCCGTCCACATCCCACTTAGAGTGATTTTTCTAACACATGAATCTGGTTATGTGGATCCTAAGTTTAAGCCTCTCTGAATTCTCCCGTCCTCCTTTTCCCATAGGCCTGGTGCACAGAAATCCTTTGAAATTTGGCCTTTGCCTCACTTCCACAGGCACCCCGGCCTCAACTCCCTCCTGGAGCTCCAGGTCTCTGGCAAGCAGACTCCTACTGGCTCATCTGTCCCCTCCTCTGCACAGCCTCTCTGGTAGCTCTGTTTCCTTCACTGAGCTCTCGGCCCTCTATTTCCTCAGCACTCTGTCCATGCTTTTACTATAGAATTTATATGGCTGCAAACACCATTAAATGCCACATATATGAGTGGTTAAAATGACCAATGTGGTTCTTGGAGAGCTCAGGCCATCCAGTTTCACACTGTTTTACACGGACCGCACTAACAACCTGTTCATTGATGACCCCACCTGTCTACCTTCCTCAGTGGAGTAGCAGCTCTTTAGTGGTGGCAGCTGGGTTTCATTCATTCTCTGTCTTCAGTATCTAACCCTGAGAATGACACCATAGGTGAGTGGTGGCAAATCTATGGAACGGGTGCTGCAGCCAGAACACAGAGCCCTCTCTGTTGGCGTGCAAGCCAAGTGACCCCAGAGAACAGCCACCCAACACTGCCACAGCAGCCGAACATTCAGGGTAACTTCAGTGTTGGTGCTTTGCAATAAATAAGTGGGTCTTGGGTTGCAGTTTGGGCACTTGGTCTCTAAAAGGTTCTCTATCACTGCCATAAGCTATTGTCACGGCCTGCAAACTAATCTACGGACTCTGGGGGCTTTTGTAGGTGCTGCGGGGAAAGGGGTGGACACCTAAGTCTCCTGATGTCTCATCATACCGGAATAGCTTCACGTTCATCTATTTTCTATGGAAGGTTCCTGAACAACGTACAAGTATCAGGGCCCTAAGAAATATGTAAAAGTCAACTACTGTGTAAATGAGAAGAGATAATCTGATTTGAAAATGTCTTAAAAATATCACTTTTAGGTAAGTCAAAACCACAATGACGTATCACCTCACATCTGTTAGGATGCCTAGTATCAAAAAAAAAATAATAACAACTGTTAAGGATATGGAGAGAGAGAAACTCTCATACACCATGGGACAGTATATTGGAGAGTCACTATGGGAAACAGGATTGTGGCCCCTTAAAACCTTATAAGTACTATATGATCCAGCAATACCACTTGGGTATACAGCCAAAGGGAATAAAATCCTTATCCTGAAGACATCTGCATTCTTCATATTCACTGCAATACTATTCACAATAGCAAAAATACAGAAACAAATTAAATGTCACTTGATGGATGAATGGTTAAGAAAACTTGCTGCATGGATGCATGCAATGGAATATTATGCATCCCTAAAAAGGAAAATGTAATCATTGCAACAACATGGACTGATCTGGAGGACACTCTCTTGGGTGATGTGAGTCAGACACAGAAACACAAATACTGCATGGTCTCATTTATGTGTGAAAGTTTAAAATGTCAAACTCATAGTAACAGAGAGCAGAAGAGTGGTTACCACAGTAGGAGCAGGGGAAATGGGGAGATGTTGGTCAAATTTATAGTTATAAGAGAAGTAAGTTCTGGAGTACAGCACAATGGCTCACACATGTGATTCCCCCTCTCTGGTAGGTGGAGGCAAGAGAATCACAAATCTGATCCCAACTGGGGCAACTTAGTGAGGCCATGTTTCAAAAAATTTAAAAAATTAGGTATACTTTAAATATATATAATTTGGATTTTTAAATCACATGTTAAAAAGCTGGAAAAATAAGCCGGGCGTGGTGGCGCACGCCTTTAATCCCAGCACTCGGGAGGCTGAGGTAGGCGGAGCGTTGTGAGTTCGAGGCCGGCCTGGGCTACAACGCGAGCGCAAGGCCGGCCTGAGCTGCATAGTGCGACCCTGCCTCAAAAAACCAGGGCCGGGAGTTTGGCTCAGCAGCTTAAGTGCCTGTCTGGCAGGTGCGTGGCTG
>RJWM01023281.1:0-32239 GCA_004363535.1 Dasyprocta punctata
GAGTTCTTAACTCTGGTGGCTAAGACAGGGAATGTCCCTGGGTGACCTGTATTTAGTATTCAAACAAGGAAGGAGTAAGAGTGGAAAATGCAGGAAACCTGAGCAGGACCTTGGGAGGGGTTCAAGGACCCCTGCAAGCAACCGACTATGTTAATAAGGAGAAAGTCTCCAGGTGACTTTCACTACAGGAGTGAAATGCCTGCAGCTGCAATCTCTATCTTATTAGCTGGGGCTGGAACCAGGTGTCCTCAGCTGTGGCCTGTCTTGCCCTTTGAGGCGTCTCTTTGTTCTTAGCTCAGCCGTGCCCAGGCCGTGCCACGGCCCTGCATGTGTATTCAGCTTCAGCGGCTGCGACACTCCCCTTCAGTGGCACCTATTGCCCAAGATCTGCATCTCCCCCAACCTGCGCTGGCCCCTTCACCACAGAGCTCCAGCCTCTGGTTCCACCTGCACCTCGATGAGCTCGGCACTTGAGATTCCACACACTGGTGAGGTCATCGATGCTTGTCTTTTCGCACCTGGCTTATTTCACTTCCTGCAGTGGTCTCCAAGTCCATCCACGTTGCTGAAAATGAGAGGCTTTTTTCCTTCTGTGGCCAAATGGCACCCAGGGGTGTAAAGCGCCCCTCTTCTTTAGCCATTAGGTGTAAATAGTTTTTTGCAATTTCTTGGCTATTGTGAATATTGCTTGCTGTGAACATGGGAGTTCTCTGACACAAGACTTTATGTCCTTTCAGTGTATAAACAGCTGGGAGACGCGTAAGTCATACAGTCATTCTACATTTAGTTGTTTGAGGAGCCTCGGTCCTGTTTCCCTAAGTCCTAGACTAATTTCTCTCCCTCCAGAAGTATACAAAGACTCTCCCTGCTCCAGGCCCTCACCAGCCCTTTCTACCACGTGCTATTCGTTAATAATCACTGCTAATTGTATGAGTAGGTTTCTCAGTGATTTTAGTTGTGTTTCCCTCAGGATTAAAGACGCTGAGTTTATTTTCCTATCCCTGTGGACCACTTGGATGTTTTCTGTTGAGAAGTATATACTCAGGACTCTCGGCAGTGTCACTATTATTACTAGGGCGTTTGGGTGCTCTGTGTATCCTGGGTACCAACCTCTAATCAGATGAAGAGTTTGAAAGCATTTTCTCCCATTCTGTAGGCTGCATCTTCACACCAATGATGCTTTCATTGTAGTTTTTACATGGAAATTTCCTGATTGCAATGAGGTTGATTGCAATTGGGGAGTTTAAATTGAAGTTATATTTCATGTTAAGCTCCTGTTCATCAATTTTTTCCTAATTTTGAAGTGATGTGACTATATTTTTATACTAAATGTATTATTATTTTTTTAAATTAACTTTATTGGTGTAATTTAGATATACATAATGATCACATACATCATAAAGAGTTTGTACTTGTGTACGATTTATCTTGATTCCTCTTTTTTGCCCAATCCACTCCCCTCCCATCAATCCCACTTCCTGCCTTACTTACAAAGCTTTGTTTCCATTTTATCCTTCTTTTCCTTTTTTTTCGTTTCTCTTCATTTCCACTTCTCCCTCCCTACTTACCCTTTCCTTCTGAACAATTTCTCCTGTTTCACAATATTCATTGCACATATTGATCTTTATTTGCTCTTTAAGTTTCTCGCACCAGAGAGACAATGAGATATTTACATTAGTCTGATTTATTTCACTCGAGAGTATGATCTCAAGTCTTATCTATTTAGATAGCAATGTCTCAAGTGTATCCATCTCTATGGTGAGTAGTACTACGTTGTGTACATAAAAAAAAGCACAAACAAACAAAATCTTCTTTAGCTATTCAATGATTGGTGGTCACTTAGGTTGTTTCCAATATTTAGCTATTATAAACTGTGCTGCTATAAACAAGGTACACGTATATTGCTGTGATGTGATGTTTTTAATTCTTCCAGGAAGGTACCCGGATGGGGAATAGCTAGGAAACAAAGCTTTGTAAATGGGACCTCTACTCTGAGTGCTTTGAGGAAACTCCACATTAATTTCCACAGTGGTTGCACCAGTCTACTTCTGCACCACCAACAATGCAGAAAGGTTCCCCTTTCCCCACAGCCCTGCCATTATTTGTTATTGGTTGATTTCTTGATGATAGCCATTCCTTCTGGGGTGAGATCAAATCTCAGCCTTGTTTGAATTTGCATCTTTCTAATAACAAGTGATACTGAACATTTTTTTCAAACATTTATTTGCCATTTGTATTTCTTCATTTGAGAAGTGTGTGTTCATCTCAGATGCCCACTTTTGGATTGGGTCTTTAAATTTGAGGGACCTGATTTTTTTCAATTCTTTTTATGTTCTAGATATAAATCCTTTGAGAGACAACTAGCTAAAATTTTTTCTCACTTTGTGGGTTGTCTTTTCATACTATTGATGATACCTTTTGCTGTGCAAAAGATTTTTAATAGGATGAGATCCTGGTTGTTGATTCTTTGTCGTAGCTCCTATGTGACCAGGGTTTTGTTTATGAAATCTTTGTCCATGTCTATGTCTTCAGGAGCTCTACCTGTTTTCTTTTCTACCAGATATAGTGTTTCTGTTCTCATAACTAGATGTTGATCCATTTTGATGTTAGTTTAGTACATGGTGACTTACATGGGTCTAGTTTCAGTCTTTGGCATACTGAAAGGCAGTTTTTGTAGCACCATTTATTAAAGAAGCTGTCTTCCTTCCAGTAAAGGTGCTTGGCCCCTTTTTCAAAGTAAGGTGGCTGAGTGCATTTGGAGTTGTTTTGGCATCTTCTATTCTGTTCCATTGATCCTTGGGTTTGTTCTTTTGCAAGTGCCATGCTGTTTCTTTCTTTCTTTCTTGTTTTTTTTTTTTTAATCACAGTGGCTTTGTAGTATAATTTGAAGTCAGAAACAGACTTGCATGAATCATTGTCATGGGCTCCTGGCCTCCAGCTGGACTCATGCAGGGTATTGTCATGGAATCCAGGCCCTCGGCTGGCTTCTCTAGGTCTTTAGTATGTGGACAGATTCCCTGCATTTCTTATATTTAGCTCTTTGGGTGACTATTATGTAACAATACTATAAATTATGTGTCTTGTATTGTCTTGTTCTCCTTGCAGTCCCTGATTACAACATACTTGTTCATGGGAAAGAACAAACATCATAAAAAATGGCCATACTCCTGAAACCGTTACACAGATTTAATGCAATCTTGATCAAAATACCATTAGCGTGCCTCATAGAACTAAACGAAACATTTGTAAAATTCATTTGGAACCCAAACATATCTAGAGTAGTAAAAGCAATTCTAGGCAACAAAGGCAAGGCAGGGGACATCACAATTTCTGACTAGAAAACAGATTCTCGAAGTAAATATTGATGATCTTCTGGATTTGCACAGAATTCACTGTGATTTCATCCTATTCATTCCTAGCTACATGAATCTGAGTCTTTTCTTTCCTCTTTTTGATAAGGTTTGCTAAACATTTATCAATTTTATTTGACATTTCAAAAAATGAAATCCTCAATTCATTGATTCTTTGTATTTTTTTTTAGTCTCAATTGCATTAATTTCTGCTCTGATCTTTATAATTTCTCCCCTTGTATAAACTTTTGGTTTGATTTGTTTTTTCTCTATAAGTTTGAGGTTCAACATTAAGTCGATGTCTTTATTTGAGGTCTTTGTGTTTTCCTGATATGAGAATTCACCACTATAGACTTTCCTCTTAGGACAACTTTCGATATATAAGTTCCAGTATGTTATATTAGTATTATCATTTAATTGTAGATACTGTTTAATTTGTTTTATGACTCATTGGTTGTTCATAAGAGTGTTATTTAATTTCCATGTGTTTATGGAGCTTTGTGGTTTCTTTTGCCATTGGTTTACATTTTCAGTGCACTATGGTCAGATAATAAGCATGGGATAATTTCAGTTCCTTTGCATTTACTGAAACTTATCTATTGGCTAGTATGAGGTCTGTTTTGGAAAACATCCCATGTACAGCTGAGAAGAATGCTTGTGCTGCTGTGGGGTAAAATATTTTGCAGACATCAGCTAAGTCCATTTGTTCACAGGTTTGGTACAGTTCTGATATTTCTTTGTTGATTTTTTGTCTGTTTGGTACAGTGGAGTATTAAGGTCTCCCATTACAATTGCTTTTGTGCTTATTTGATTTTTTGTGTCTGTTAATATTGTTTTATGTAGTTAGGTGCACCTGTATTTGGTTCATGTATATTTATGACTGTTGCCTTTGCTTCTTGGAGTTTTTCTTTAGCAAGCACAGAGTGATCTTCTTTGTCTCTTTTGATCTGTTGGCTTGAGATTACATTGTCTGGAAATAGAATAGGTACCCCCCCATTCTGTGGTTTCCTGCCACATGCAATATTGTCTTGTATTCTTTGACTTTCAGTCTATGAATTTTTTTTTTTTAGTTGAACAGGTTTCTTGTATACAGTATATTGTTGGATCTTGTTTCTTGACCCATTGTGCCAGTCTGTTTCTTTTGACTGGTGAATTGAGATCATTTACGTTATTGGTTATAATTGATATATTTGGCTTACTCCTCTCATATTTTTTTCTGTTGTTGATGCCCTGTTTTTTTCTTTTGCTTAATTGCTTGCCCTGTGTGACGGCTTTTTTCTATTGATGTTCTTGGAATTGTGACCTTCGTTGTCTCTTTCTAAAACATCCTTTATAACATTTTGGAGAGTGGTCATGAGTTTCTTCATTTGTTTTTTGTGATGGAATTATCTTATCTTTCCAATGATTTTGAAAGACAGCTTTGTGGGGTACATCAATCTGTGGTGGAGATTGTTTTCTTTCAGGACTTGAAATACTTCACTCCAAGCTCTTCTTGACTCAAGTGTTTGTGTTGAGAAGTCTGCTGTGATTCTAATGGGTTTTCCTTTATAGGTGGTTTGTTTCTTTTCTCTAACTGCTTTTAATATTCTGTTCTTTTGCTGAACTTTTGTAGTCTTGATTATTATATGCCTTGATGTAGATTTATTTTGATTGGCTATTTGGAGTTATATATGCCTCACTTATTTACATGTCGATTTATCCATGTATCAGAAGTTTTCTGCCATTATTTCTGTGAAGAATTTTTTATGATATATGCACTATCTCCATTTTTCTCATTGACTCAGATTAATCTTGTGTTTTTCTTTACTTCATCTTGCGGCTGTTGGATTTAGTTTTCATGGTCCTCTTCTCATTTTAAAACATTTTTCTTTTGGTGGTCATATCATGGTCAGGATTTATGAGACAAAAGATTTAAAACAGGACACATAATTTATAGGGTTATTTTATAATATTCACCCAAAGAGTGAAATGCAAAAGACTGCAGGAGATCTGTCCACACACTTGAATCCAGCTGAAGGCTTGGATCCTATGGCAATGTCCTTCACAAGCCCAGCTGGAGACCTAGAACACATAACAATGTCTCATGCAAGTCTGTTTCAAGGATCTGCACTGGGAAAGCCCAAAGGTCAGCGGTGGAAGCTAGAAAATCTGCACCAGTGGGATGAAGGATCTGTGCCAGCAGGTTGAGGGATCCGCACTGGAGCCAGGAAGTGACACTCAAGGTAAGGACCAGAACTCCCTGGAAGAGAATGGCAGCCTCCTCAGTGACGGTGAGGTCCAAAGCTCTCTGATGATGAGAACAACTAAGTTCATATCAGGAAAACCAGTGACCAACTTCTCCAGGAAAATCAACAGCACCCCATCTTTCCCTCCAGTTCTCTTTTCTATGCTGTTGGCAATAATCCTCAAGTGGGCCATCCACACCCAGGGTCACCCTGATTCATTTCAGCTGGGTGTTACAAGTTAACCATTAGTTAATCCAGCACAGGTCACTAACTGCAATCCTGTCTTATAGAACTGGTATTCTATCACTGCCTTCATTCAGTCTGTGGTATATACTTTCAATGTAATTTTTAGTATCCTGGATCTGTTTCATGGGCTCCATTTCTTTCCTCTCTTGGGCATTCATACTGTCCACCATTTTCCTAAGCTCCTGTATTTTTTTCTCTACTTGAGGTTCACGGAGCGAGCCTTTCATTTTGATCATCCTTTTGTCTTCACCTGAGAAACTAGTTTTTTCTTTAGCTTCATCCATTTTTTTCACTTCTGCTGCTACCATTTCAGAAAGTTCCAGTGGACAGCTCCCAATTTCCTCCACCTCATTGTGCTCTCTACTTGTCCTGGATGGACTGCAGGTCTGGGTTTACATTTTGTTTCTGCTTCTTACCAACTTCTATTTTCTATTTATTTTGTTTTCTGTGATAATGCTTATAGATTTCTTTTTTTTTATTTTAAAGAGAATAAAACCAAGCAAAAGAAAACAGAATAAAGCTAATCAGAACAGAACAATGAAAGTAATACAGAACTTGAAAACAAAATAGGAAGTCAACATAGGTGCCATAATGGCTCTTGTTTTCTTCAAAATAGCTGTCCATAGCATCAGACATAATAAAATCAAAATAAGAAAGAACAAAACCAATCAAAACGAAGGAATGAAAGCATTACAGGACTTCAAAACAAGATAATAGGAAATCAACAATGGCTAGCATAATATATTCCATTATCAAAATAGCTGCATATACCATCAGACACAGTAAAATTAAACAGAACAAGACAGAATTAGGTAATCAGTCCAGGCAGGGAGAAACAGCCAGACCTGCACTTGTAGATTTCTTAATGTAGATAGCTTTATTACTAGTATTGAGGCTTCCCTAGAAAATATCTATTCCTCAGAGATGTCTTCTAGGTGTAGGTGGTTCTTGGTCTTTGTGTCTATCCCATGAACTTGTCTTCCCGAGGTAGTAAGGATGAAAAGTTGCTATGTATTTGGCTCAGTACCCCATCATCTGCTACTGCACTATTGTAATGGTTAGGACCCCCAGACAATCACAGCACTGCAGTACAAGGGAGAAAAAGTGATTACAACATGTATATCATACAGGCTAAAGTAGTATAATTAGCAATAACAATAGCATCAAACACAGCCTAGGAACTAACTGTAGCAATTAATAATTTTGTATCTTTAAGCAAAGGACCAAGCTCTACATTTATACAACAAAACCCAACATTATTCAGGAACTTGGATACATAGAGTTCCCCTTGGTAGAGTGATTTTACCCTATTGTGTATTTGGGGGGAATTTAAGAGGGGTAGGAAGCAAAACAGATGAATGAGGAGAAATATAGTAGAAGCAATGCTGTAGGGCAAAGAATGATCACTGGAGTTTTGGGAAACTGGGGAAGAGCACAGGAGAGGAGGAATGAAAGAGAAAGTGCACAAGGTGCCACAGAATTAGTGCTGGGTCTGGGGCCGATCTTATCTCTGGAGTGGGGGCTGGGACTGGTCCATGGCTGACAGCGTTCTGGATGTCTGCTTATCCTGACTGCCTTTGTCTCTGTGGTGCTCTCCCAGCTGCTGTGGTGCCACTGGGTGAGGAAAGCCCCAGACCTCTGTGCATTTGGCTCCTTCTGGACCTTACCCAGCTTCCTCTTCCACACCACTGACTCCTCTTACATTCTGGTAGCAGGGTGGGGGCAGTGCTCCTGTCCTGTCATGGGGCAAGGCTGGTGGCCTGCCTGGACCTCTGAGCCAAGGCCACTCTGCTGGTTGTAGACCAAAGGGATGCTTCTAGCCCTTTGAGTTTAGGGCTCAGATTGGCTTTTGGCAGCCACCAGAGAAGAGTCTGGGTGGTCCCAGCTCCTAACTCTCAGCAGAATTCCCCCAGCCTGCTTCCCAGCTGCTGGTGGTCCACTGCCACTGGATGGCTCTTCCCTCACTTCACTCGGGGACGTTGTCAGAGAAGAGACCCAAAATTATTCTGCTGCTGGAGTTCATCTTGTACTCCTTGAAATGAAACGGTGGCCCCACACACCTGCTTCTGTTTCACATCTGTGTGGATGCCAGTTCACCTCATTCGCCAACCACTGGCTCTGTGGTGCCCCCTGGTACACTTCTCACAGCCACCGGCTGGGCCACTGTGCGATCCTAAATGTATTTCTCTGAAACATTTTCTGAAGTTTTTTTTTTTTTTTTTTTTTTTTTTTTTTTTTTTTTTGAGGCAGGGTCGCACTATGTAGCTCAGGCCGGCCTTGCACTCGTGTCATAGCCCAAGCTGGCCTCGAACTCACAACGCTCCGCCTACCTCAGCCTCCCGAGTGCTGGGATTAAAGGCGTGCACCACCATGCCCGGCTCATTTTCTGAAGTTTTATCCACAACCTAGATACTAGTTCAGTTTATTTTTATTACATGCATGACAAATATGAGCTCCAATATTGTGGCATGTAGCATATTTCACTTTCTCTCTCAGCCTGGTAAGTTGAAGTTCCTAGTTTCAACTTTTTCCTATTATGCAATACTTTCTGTGACTAACTTTTCTTAGCTAGTATAAGAATATTGTCTAATTTAGTCAAAAATGATGGTGCACACTGGTAATCTCAGCATTTATGAGGCTGTGGTAGGAGGATCATGAGGGTTCACGGCCAGCCTGAACTGCAAGGTGAAATTATATCTAAAAAAATACAAATATATAGTCTAATTCATCATGCAAATATACACCCTCTACATACACGTAATTATCTTGCTTGTATTTATCTATGACAGTGAAGAATTTGAACTCTAATTTTCCTTTCTGATAATAGCTTCATGAGGGTTTGATAGCAACACTATAAAGGGTGATTAGTGATAAATTAGAAGAAATTCCTCTTTTTCTGTCCTTTGGAAATGTTAAGTATGGCATTAGTTTTTTCTTCAACATTTGATTAAAGTGAGCAGTAATAAAACTAAGCCTGGAATCTTCTTTTATGAGAAGGTTTATAAGTAAGATTTATTTTACTTAAAAGCCATAGGACTATTCATATTTCACTTTCATGTAATTATTTTCAGTAATTGTATTTGCAAGGAATAACCACTGATTTTATTCACATATTCCTGTAATTTTCTTCCTCATATATTCATCTTATCTTTAATGCTTCTATGATACATTGTAACACCTCTTTGTCATTAGATATTTATGCCTTCTCTTTTTATTGCTGATACTTCTCAAAATTCTTTATTACATTTAAAATTATTTTTAATAAAGTTACTTTAGTTTTATGCATCAATTTTTTATATTTCAATTTTACTTGAGTCCAATAGATTTCATCTTTTCTACTGCTTGATTAAAGTTTTTTTTTAAATATTATTAAGAAACACACTTAGGTCAATAACTTTCAAATATATATTTAAAGCTCTAAAATGTCTTCTAATTATTGCTTTTTATGTATTGCACAATTTTTAGTTACATTGTCTTAAAATATAATATTCATACAGTAAAGGGCTTAAAGTTCACTGATCTTTAATATACTAATGGATTTTTAAAACACATAGAAACATAATTCAGCATGATACAGGCAGTAATCTCCAGGTCTGCCCAAATTGTTTTGTACCTCCTGATAAGCAATTGACCCCTACAGAGATGATCAATTATCTGATTTCTAATCACTATTTTTTCTTATGCTAATAATTCAAATACATTTTTTTTAGTTTACTACAATCTAGTATCCATGATATTCATACAGGTTGTGCATATTAATATTTATTTTATTACTTTATAATATTCCATTATTGGGGTACACAGTTATTCATTGTTCTATTTCCTTGTCAGAATGTATCTGGGAATTGTGAATGAAGCTGTTAATATTCTTGTCCATTTTCTTTAGTGGGTGCATACACTGATTTCTCTGTTTAATTATGTAGGTATGGGTTATCTTTATTGTGGACTTACTATGCAGTTACAATCAGTAGTTAAAGTCAGACAACTTTTTCAGTATGTAGCAATTTGGAATGGAGTCTTACTATGAGTTTAAATTTGTCAATAATTTAAATTTTAGCTTTTCTAAGGCATAAGCAACCTTGTGATTTAACTTTATGTTTTTCTGATAAGCAGTGAGGCTCAGTAACTTTTACATGCTTGCTGTTGCTGTGGATAGCCACACTGGTGAAATGCAAGTTTAACTCTATGCCTGATTTTTATTTTGTTTATTTTTGTTTTGGTACCGGGGATCAATGTAGGTCCTTGCTCATCTAGGCAAAGCTTCCCCCACTGCACTGCGTTTTGGCTCTTGTTACTTCATTTGAGATGATGCCTCGCTGAGTTACCAAGACTAGCTTCCAAAACGAGTCTCCCCCGTCTCAGCCTCCTGAGCAGCAGGGACGGCAGCTGTGCGCAGCATGTGTGGCCCTGGTCTAACTCTGGTTTGAATGGCTTTTCTTTATGAATATGTAGGTGTTGCTTGATGTGTATGATGAAAATCATTCCTTTCTGCTTCTTTTTCTTTCCTTCTCTCCATCACTGGTAAGGGACGAAAGATATTTTCATGTTAAGTTTAAATTTACCAATCTTGCCCCTCAATGATTAGTGCTTTTAGTCTTATTTAAAAAATATAGCTATGCAAAATTATAGGATATTTTTCTTTTTTCTTGTACATACCTGTGTGCCTCAGTTCACATTTATTTTATAACACAAATTAATTTTGTGTTCATGTGAATTGAAAGCAGATATTTATCTCTTTTATAGTTTTACTCAATGTAATTATTTAATAGACTATTGTGTCACTTCTGAAATGTATGTTGGGTCTATCTCTGCAGTGTCTACTCTATTACCCAAGCATATTAGTTTCTTATTTTGTGGCTCCTATACCACTGTGATTATTTTAGGTGCCCGGTAAATCTTAAATTTAAGTTTTGTGAGAAACTACTTGCTGTTTTCAAGTTTGTTGTGCGCACCCACCTTGGCATTTGATACAAAAGGACATTTGGAAACTTTTATTAAAATTTCATTGAACATATATTTGGGAAGTTATCATCTTTAAACTCTTAGGAATTGAGCTGGTCATGGTGGCACATGGTGGTAATCCCAGCCAGCATGTGGGAGGCTGAGCCAGGAGGATCACCACAAGTTTAAGGTCAGACTGAGTTACATAAGGAAACCCTGTCTCAAAAAGCGAACAAACAAAAAACTAAAAGGAAAGTATTAGTTATCTAAATCACTGAACTATTTCTTCTTGTTTATTACCATATGTTTGAGTTTATCCTACCTTGATATTTTGTGTATAGAGATTTTGCAACTACTTGAATAAATTTATTCTTAAATATTTAATGTTTCTGATGGTATGTTCATGATTTTATTTTAAATTTCCTTTTGTTTATTTAAATATTTAGGTGATAAAATCATGAAATGTTAAATCTTTTTATCTATGCATAATTTTGAACCTCTAGATTAGCCTTTTCCCACTGGATAATAAATTGCGTATTAACTAAAATGAGCAGTTTAATATTAGTATGGAGCAAGTCTAGCATAATTATAAACTTCGTGAATTTCCTGTTTGGCCTGTAAAATCTCCCGGTGAGCTATGGTCTGGGTCATAGTTACACTCCACAAGCCTCTTCCCAGCTTCTTAAACTATATGTAGCTTTGTCCAAAATAGATTTAGAGTCTCCCTTGAATACATTACAATGAAAATTGTTTATAAAAGAGCTAAGGGAATTATAAATTTTTTAATGTTTCTCTCAGCATTGCTTGCTGTCTCTCTGCCTTCTTTAGAAATGTGTTTGCTTATTTATTTAGCACAGGCATCAGAGGAAGTGCCCGCCTGGCCAGCACTCTCCGGAGTGTGCCTTGCTGGAAAACCCAGCTCCGAGCTGTTCCTTTGCAACTTGCAGTCGCTGCGGGTAACGCGGCGTGGTCTGCACTGGCCCTGGCCTTGAGCTCCGCGGCACTGAGGTGTTAACTGCCAGCAGGCGTGCGCGGCCCTGGACACAGCTGGACAGGTCGGAGCCGCAACACTGTCCCTTGATAGGCTCTTGCTCTGCCTAAGGCAAAAGTAACTGCTTTCCCTTTTAGAACAGAACTGTTCCTTGGCGATGCTATTGTCAGAATCAAAATAAATCTGTCAAAATGGAAGAAATCATAGTTGCTACAAACCAAATTGAGGGCCTTATTTGAAATAAGTTATAAAACAGTCAGTGGGAAGGAGTTTGATTTCCCACCAAGAAGCTGATACACTTTAAATCACATTTCATGCTTAGACAAAAGTCAGAACGCCACTCTGAGCGCCACTAAAACCTTTTCTGTTGTTTTGATCGAAAGCCCCGTGTAGCTAATAAATCAGAGGCATTCTCAGTGCACCAAGGCCGATCATAACCCTCTCTGTGTTCCCAGGCGCAGCGAGGACACAGAGCCATCAATCCTCAAAGCACGCAGCGTGTCGGGGAAGCGCGGTGCCTCGCTCGCTGCTCGGTTCTGCATCCCAGCGGCCAGGGCAGTGAAGTCTGTAAAGAGCCTCCCGCACTGCCTCTTACACCTACTTCCAGCTCTTCACAACTTTTACGCAAAACACAACCGTTCTCCTTTCTGCGTCTAGAGCCGCATTTGGTATTGTTGCTCCCAAATCCGAGGGAAGAGGGCAGGGGTCTCTGCCTGCAGCAGAGGGCATCGGAGACCTCAGGAGGTCCCCTGCTGACAGCGCTGTCCACGCCCGGGTCCTGCCCTGCAGTCTGTGGCTCCTGCCGCAGGGCCCTGCAGTCGGGGACACTGGCTCCGGGCCGCCCTCACCCTCACCTGTGGTCTCTGCTCTACAGAGGCCTCGGTGGCGCTGGACCCTGGCTGGCTTCGTGGGGCCCCGTGGCCTCTCCATGACGTGCTGCATGGAGTCAAGCGACTCACCGTGAACTGAAATTCCTGAAACTGAGACAAAACAAAGTTCTCCTTTAAACATGATTTTCTCAAGCATTTTGTTCAGCAAAGAAAAGCTAATTAGCACAATAACCAACAGCATTTGTTTAACAGTATTTAAGTATTAAAGCAAAAACTCCACAAAATTAAACTGTAATTCCAAAAGTTGGATGGTCCTCTTCCTGCAAGATGTTTAATGGAATATGTTCCAGTGACCTTTAGGACAGTTATACTTATGCAGTAGCAAAATGTTCAAAAGGAAGATGGTATATCACAAATCTACGTTAGTATGCCAGTCAGAAATTAGTAAATACCTGTTTAATATCTTCAGGTCTTTTGGTGTGTAATACATTTTCTCACCCATGGAAAAGTTTTAGCTTTGAGTGTTCATATTGCTGCCCAAATCTGAGACGTGAGGAAGGTTTGTAGGCAAGTAAGTGAGGAGTGAACTGACGGTCAGGCGGGAGCCAGCCAGTTATGGGCTTAATGGCCAAAGGTTGCTGTTAATTAAAAGCATGCTGAAGTCAATGGGAATTCTTCACCTCAGGTCAGCATCAAATGCTGTGTGTACCGATGTTCCTGCTTCATGGCACAGCTCTAAACATCATCCTTGAGTGAGTAGTGTAGCGTTTCCCCATGCCGCCTGTATGCTCCAAGCTACAGTCAGCAGAGATGTTCTGATGGGACGGGCGAGGCCCCAAATCCTCACCCTGCCTGGGCAAAAGATACTCTAATTCCAACTCTCACTGTAAAAAAAGTACAGGCTCGTTGGTCTACTTCTACCTATTGATTTTGCTTAATCTTCTGGGAGTTATTTCTCCTTCGTATCTACCCCTGCTCCCTGCACCTTTCTTCTATTTCTGTCTGTGGGAACCTTGGCTATAGGGTTTCACTCCTGTGGTGATTCAGAAAAGGTTCTTCCTAGAAGTTCTTTTCCCCTGCCATCCCTTTCCCTGCAATGCTCTTCTCCTCTTGCATGCTACCCAGTGCTTGGAACATGGAGATGGAGGGCAGATGAGGAGCCGGTCTTGCTCTTTGTAATTCAGCCCAGTCTTAGGCCGGCGCTGTGTCTCTGGTCTCAGGGAGAGAGGCTTCCTGTGTGTGCTGTCCTCTCCAGCAGACTGTGTGGGCCCAGTGCAACCCCCTCCCTCTGTCCCAGGAGTAGACTGCTCTCATTTTAGTTCTCCTGACCCGACACCGAGGGCTTTCCCCAGAGCCCTAAGACCTGCAAGTGCTCGTCCCCTTCCTTCCGTGGTAAGTGGCCAGCAGCCTGGCTCCACAGAGTGTGCGGGGAAGAGGGTTCAGGCTGACTCCCCCTCCACACACCGGCTGCTGTTCCTCACTCTCAGGTCCAAGGTCACAAGGAGGTGCATAAAAAGAGTACAAGCTGGTTTTGAATCTGCAGGGAGTGACTTTCAATTTGGGTTCCAAGTTAGAAACTCTTTACAAATTTGAAATCAAGGCACCAAGTAGCCATCCATCATAGATAGTAATCAAATAAAGATTAAGGTTGATATTACTGCTGCTTAAAGAACCCAAAAATATTAGATAACTGAGAGAAAACAGAATATTTCCACAGTATTTAATTAAGTAAACACTTTACTTGTTTGACTGCTGTGTTTTGTTACTTTAGACAACAGCATTAGGGAAATGCAATATTAAGAGAATCTCCTAATGGTCTTTGATATAAAATGCTGTAAAATGGTCTTTCTATGAAGTCTATCTCATACTTCTAAAATATACATTCCTATTAGTAAATCATGGGGTCCTACCTGCCAGGTAAAAGGCAATAGGCTGGTAGCCATCCTTAAGACTTGGGGGACAGGTTTTGCTGGGACAGACTTGCCCCAGTAATCCCCTACACTGTAGAGGAAATGTCAAGCCTATTCTGCTTCAGTTTCCTTTCTGGTCTATCTTCTGCTGGGAGGAGGTAATCCCAGTTCGTGAGCTCTCCATTCTCACCTTTCTAGGCTGATAGTAAAGACTCACAGGCAGATTGTTTAAATAACTGTCTGTGAACACGAGAAGAAATACTTTCTTTTTCTGATCTCATTTCTGATATTCTCCTGCTACTTTGTACTTTTTCTGTTTTGGAGGATGTAAGGCTAGAGAGAGAAGAACTCTAAAGTGTTCCAAACTTTACCTTCTACCCAACAATGAAGAACCTTTAAATTGAGCCCATAGAAAATGAGTGTTTGTTAACACCACGGACAGGGAAGTCATCTTACATGAGGAATACATTCCTGTCTCTGGGTCAGATATGACAATGGAATTTTGCCAACCCAGGAAAACACACATAAAAGCCATGTCCCAGCTTAGTGCTCTGGGCAACAGTTTTCCTTGGGAGACTGAACCTGAGACCCTGTGGAAAGAACCTAATTCTGGGTTAAAACAAAAGGAGATACTTCTGTGAGTATAGTACTTAAGGCACCAAAGCACATTTAACCTAAATGAAAATCTACAACCTTGTCTCTTCCCTCCTAGATCTGGTTCTCATTATTTATGTATTTAGCAGAAGAAAATAATTTGGTAATAAGTTGTGGGCTTTGAAACTTTTACTTTAAACTTATAAAATGCTGCATAATGATTTGGGGGGGGTTTAGACATCTTAGATTTTTATCTGTCCCTTAAAGAACTTTAGCAAACAGTGGTGACTCTGCCAGCTACTTAAAGGCTGTTAGAGTAGCAGCCACTCCTAAAGCAGAAGACAGGTTTTCCCAGCATCTTCTGGTGAATCCCTATTGAAGCCAATGGCTAATGGAATGCTGACCAGACAGTCAGTTGAATTCCTTTCTGGAGATTGATGTCTGGTTGCATGGACCAGTAGAAAGAGCAACTGAGGTGTTGTGGTCAGGGAATCATTTCAGTAGATATCTGAAGGCTTCTCTGTGGAAACTGGCTTCTGACCTCTAGACTGGGTAACCAGCAGAAAAATCACTTATCTATCATACTTTTCCCTCTCTGCTAGTAAGTTAGAGACTCCCCCTAAGTTTTCTCCAACTTGTTGGGAGTTAATGTCGAACTGTCTTGTCATTAGATCACCAGCTTGCAACAACTATTTGCCTTTCAAAAAGGAAAGCAACTATCATGGGGAATGATTTACATTTGTGCCTTGCATATACTAACTACAAGTAGAAAGGAGATTTTATTCAGCGTTTATCTTTCATGTGCACATAGAAGACTAATAAATTTGCCTCTACCAACATGTGAATTGTGATTGCTGGTTGACAGATATAAGTTTAACAAGAGCTTCAGAGATGTAAGATTTCAAAATGAACTTGAAAGGCATAGTCTAGTCTTGTTGTTAGACAAGATGTCCTAGGTAATTAGGCAGATTAAAAAAATGTCTTAGTTGCTTCTTCACCCTAGGCTCAGGGCAAGATTTTTCTCTGAGGCATTTTTACCTGAATCTATCTCTGGAGGTGATCTTTGCAGGCTGAGAAGCACTCCAATTACTGCCGATTCACTTTTTGGTATTTACCCTCTCTTTCAAAGACCTAGAAAGCAATGCTAGTTTAGTGATCAGCAATGCTTCCTTCTTTGAATACAACTGTTATAGCTGGGAGCAAGTGTAACTTGTGCTTATAAAAAGCACCTATGGAAGTAAGTATGCAAGTTCCCTGGAAAGACAAAATTACACACCAGCATGAGAGTGGGTAGGGTGGTCAAATTTTATCTTTTGGTTTGTTTCCAGATGGCAGCCATCTGCCCTGGAGTGTAATCTGTCAAGTGATGCCTTGAGGGTATAAGAAATCAAGCAGAAATTGAAGAGATACTGATGTTTTCTTTTTGCATTTTGCTGGGGAATTTACCATCAAAATCACTTACTGTTTTAGAATGTGTTCTTGGGCACTGTAAAATGTTCAACCCTTAAATGTTAAAAAATCAGTTTGCTATTTTTCTATATCCATGTATGGCCTTCCAACCCACTAGAGCCAAGATAGAACATGGAAAGAAGTACTGATTATGGTGCTATTTCACAACTAGGATTATATATTAGAGAAAAAATGGTCAAAAGTGCCATATGTCCAGACACTCTTTGCAGTAAAAATAACCATTGTGTTCAAAATGTAAATACAAGCCACATGTAAAGCAGACATCGCTAGCCCTTAAGACATCCATTATCATTGAGCCTGAAGCTACTCTTCCTTGAACTTTAGAATTGAGGATGCGATTTCCAAGATAACTTTAATCAAAGCCTCACCCACAATTACTGAGTCTGAGACTTCCTCTACTTACCCTTTGGGTCTTGAAGGTAGAGCTTCTAGGCTGGTCATAGTTGAAGCCTCCATGGGTTGTATCCATCCTTAGCTAACTTTGTTCAAGTTCCACAAGGACAACATCCCTTACAGGAAGTAAATGGGCAGTTTAGAATTACCTGTGTGTATGTGTCCTTTTTCTCTCTGTGACCTAAAACAGATCAGGCAAGATTTAGGAGACTTTTCAGATGACTTTGTTAAATACGTTGAAGTTTTTAAAGGACTGACTCAGACCTATGAACTAGAGTGGAAAGATGTAATGCTATGTTTAAATCAAACACTGACTTCTAATGACAGCTAATGGGTACAGACTTTAATGAGTGAGTTTCTTGAGTGTATTATAGACACCCAGGGATACATATATTCAGAGTGGATTTAAATAGAGCCTATTATAGAGGGAAGTTACCATGGTGACTAGGAGAAGAATCCACAATGTGTTGAAGCCCTATTTATCCTAGAGAAGAGATTTCTTCTGAATTATTACCTCTTTCTGTTCTTGGAAGTGATAGATCTCTTTTTCAGGGTTGGGTTTTAGAACTTCTGATTTAGAGTCATTTGTTAGAAAGTAAGCTCTAAACAATGCAATTGAAACACTTTCATTTTCTCTCACTCTCTTTCAAAAGATTAAAAGGAGCTATTCAAGTTCTTTGATTATTGGTTTAAATTTCTGCTAGGCAGTTCATTAGGAGCCGATGATGACTTTGTTGCTGATGGGATGTTTTGCTAAGGAGTAGAGAGCCACTCTGAGAAAGCTCTTGATCTTGTCTTGCTACACATGAGATAGTTAGGATTTGGTTCTTGTGCCATATTTAGAGTCACTATTCTGTCCCTTCTTCACTGCCCTGTCCCTGAGAAATAACACAGTTCACAATACTGTTCAGTCCAAGAAAATTATTTCTTCTATGGCTCCTGAATATTACAATGAAGTTTCCAGAATGGTGAGTTTCCCTCTATTCCTTCACTTATTTCTGAGTCATTCAAATACTGGTTTAAATACTATATTTAATCCTGAAGCTCTCAAAAAATGAATGCCTAAGCTTTAATCCAAATTATCTGCCTTTTAGTTCTTCAGTAGAACTGGAGATTAACTCTTCTTACTTCTCTCTCTACTCAAGAATGATATTGGTTGGTTTTTCTAGCACAGGACAGACTGATTTTTACAACACAAATATGTTCATTGAGAGAACAAAACATTACTAGTGAACCTTATGAGTATAATAGTTTTAAATGAGACCAATTATTAAAGTATAAGCACAGCACCAGTCTCTGGACAACTTTTTCTTGCATTATTTCTTTCCAAAACATCTTAGAAGCCTGGCCACTTTTCTCAGAGATAAACTAACTGAGGCCTGTAACTAAGAAGGGCCTATAGCTAAGTATGTTCCAAGGATCATAGGCAAAATGGGGTAGTGTATCATAGGTAGATATCAGTAGCAGGGCAGGTTGGCACCTTGGCAGACCTTATTTCCCCACTGTTTTGAACTCATGCTTTACTCCGAAGAGTGCCACCTAGTCTCTTCTAAACCCAAACCTGATCTGAACACTCCCTCAGAATTAGTTAAAATTGTGCTTAGCAGTCTGTCCCTTTAAAAGAAACAGTTACATGTGGCTATCACAGCAACAGTGTTGGCTATCAGCTGTGACTATCCAGCAACTATAGCTATCAAAGCAAAAATGAGTAGCTTGTATGCCTGGGTATTTCAATCAGATAAGCCATCAGTCTAGGGCCTGTCTTAAAAATTATCTTTGCTTTCACAAGTGTAAAAAGTTCTTATTCTTTCTAATTCCTATTACAAGAGATATCTTGTTAACTTACCTACAAAAAGTTCTGGCCTGTCTATTTATAATCAAAAACTTAAAAACTGTGAAAATTTATCATAATCGAACTGGGTCAAATACATCTGATCACACTCTGGTCTATTGTCTTATGTGTGTCTGTCTGTCTGTCTGTCCAACTTGTAACCAGTCACAAAACTTACAGTTGTTTTAGTTAGAGCTGAACAAATTTTTCTTTCTGCCTTTTTGGATTTTTAAAATATTTATCTATAATTTAAGTTGAGTTATACATAAATGTCATTAGAGTTAAAGACATGCTTCCTCCCAGGTTGCCAGGTGATCAAAATGATGTCAAGACTGATTTTACAAATGCAAAAATGCATATAGTAGTCTGTGTATAATAATTCAGGAATCATTCTTAGTCAAAACTAATGTGTTAATTGTTATGATCTTGTTCTCATAGGTGATCAAAATTTTGTGAAAGTAACTAAATGCAGATGCCTTTTGCTTATGGAAACTGCTGGAAAGGACTTCCCTTGGTGAATAAAGAAGCATCTACCTGGAAATAGTTTCTTCCACTATTTGTTCACTAATGAGATTCCAACAATTACTATAGCCTTATGGGAGACACACCCTTATAAACTTTGCTAGCTATATGGTTGTAATATTTTTGCACTATCATCAAATGGTTAAGTTGCCTGTGGGTAAAACAATAAGGTTTTATTAAAAAGTGCTCCTGATACAAAACTAAATAAAGAGTCAAAGTTTTTCACATACCTATGGAATTCATTATTACTAATCTCACGGTATACTAAATTTATTCATGCTTTCTGGGTGGACAGATATTCTAAAATGTAAACCTAGGTTTATAATTTATGGTGATAACCTTTTTCTAGACTCAGATATCTGTTTTTACCTTGTGCTCTGTCTATTTGTGATAAGAGGTATGTGTCAAAACAACACGAGATCACCAATCAAATTATAGTTTTTAAAAAAAATTTGTGTGACATATATGTTGTATATGTGTCACCACTCTTAGTGATACTCAAACATATAGTGGTCCAAACAGTGTCATACACTAAAAATTAAAGGATAGATATTATAAACTTCTAAGATATGTTTATAGACAGTTGTATTATCCTTGGATGGCATCCTATTGAAGGATAACAAATTAGGTGAGAGTCTCTTTGTGTTACTTAATGTCTTATGATCAGATGGAGATGTTTGACTAAAAAGCTGTTGTATCCTAAGATGGACATTTAAGTGTGTTGCAAAGATAATGGCATAATGATTGTCATGCTGAAATAATACGTGTGGATTTTGACCTTAAGTTTTCTTGGTCAAACTATATAACTGTTGTCCATTATCATTCTACAGGGATTCAAATACTAAATTAACCACGGTTAGTAAGAAATAACAGTCTTTTGACTATACTATATACATCAATGCGCTTGATGTTCGGATGAGATTTTAATAGTTAAACTCACTGCTCCATCTGCAACACTGATGTAACTGATCTCTTCTGGGTGTTCAACAACTGAAGTTTAGAGACTAAAATTAGAGAGGTAACTGGGTTAAGAAAACAGCCAATACTATGGCCCTGGCTCTCCAAGGTCAATAAGGACCCAGGACATGAGGGAATACTTTCTATAGGATCTTACAATTTTGATGAGTCTTCCAACCACCTGAGCAGAGAGATTGCTGAACCCTAGAGTACAGGAATCAATAAATATACAGTGTGCCAAAGGAGAGTCACCAAGAAGGAAAAATCTGCCATGCTTTCACAGAAAATGACATGGTCAAATAAGACTGTGACACATCCTGGCAGCTGACACTGACAGAGGAGCAAAGAGGCTCTATACATGGTTCTAAAGAAATGCCTGAGGAGACTTAACTGACATTGGTAGACAGTAAGTGGTCAATTTTGATTAACGCAGGTCTTACTTTAACTTGGTCTTACTTTAAGTTGGTCTTACTTTAATTTGGTCTTAAACAACCAACAGAAAAGCATAACCAAAAGATGTAGAAAATAATACTATAGTAATAAACTCTAGATATAAAAAGGGGCTCCAACTGCTGACCCCTTCTGTCAATTTCCAGCTATACTGGTAACTGACCCACTGTTATGGTTCAGTAAGGCAGGAAAAACTACAATGGAATTCAGAAAAACTCAACAATAATCTCACATTCCTTGTCTCCATCTTCTTACAGCTAAATTAGGAGGAACTATAATAAGAAATATCATACTTATAGATAAACTCCATCAGTAGAGGGGTCTAAGAGCCTACTGGATACCATCACTATTGTCCCTTAAGAGTAGTTTCTGGATGTGGCCCTTTCACCAACCTACCTTTCCATTCTAGTGCCTGTGCTTTAAGTATACATGCTTCAACTTCTTGGCAAACTTGTTTATTCTTGCTTAGAGGCTGTCAAACTCCAAGTGATCATGTAGATGGAACCAACCACAAATGTGTCAGACTCCTTTTACGGGGATCGGGAACTTTGTAACAGGATTTTATATCTGCTAAGCTGCAACATGACTTCTAGACAAGGCCCTTTAGATTAGCTCTCTGGAGAAGGCCCCTGACTGCAGTCTCCCCTGCATGGCCTTTCTCGGATCAAAGCAGCTGGATGGAAACTATGCCCCTCCTCCCTTAACTGCAATTGCGGATACCTCTTCAGTGGTGGGAATATAATGGATAGTTAAGTTAGGTAGAAATATAGTAGGCAGTCAGACAAGACTGGACCCTGAAGGAAGTCAGTGCAGAAGATGAGAATGTATCAAAAATTGTGGACAGAGGCACATCTAAAAAAGATTAAAGTCACAATGGCTAGGTTTACATACTTTGCTAAGGGATAAACAGAATCTTGAGATTATTGGTATCACCCTTTTAGGATTTCCCATTATCTCATTGGAGTGGGCCATTGTCTCCTACCCACTAAAACTAAGACTGAAACTACTAAGACTAAAACTAAATACAAGTCTAAGACTATAAAGTATTGACCAAGGTTAATAATGTCACCCATATGCACTTGCTACCACTGGATCTATATTACCTAAGTAACAATACTTGCAATCTTACTGCTTAATCATAATTTTGACCCACATTGTACCTACCTCATGATTTTGCTGTATAAAATTTCCTTTGAGAAGTGGGCTCATTGGCAACCTATTCAGGACCTGTCCTGTCTCTCAGGAATGATTGCTATCCCCCATTCCTTTCCCAACAAATTTGCCTACACTTAAAATCACAGTGAAGAAATGTGAAATCAGCATGATTAGAGTGACAGATGTGGAAGGATTCTTGGGTCACTTGAGTTGGGTCCCAGTGCTCTACCTCTCCGATGTTGGAAGGGTGTAAGGAAAGAAAGGGAGAGCCCAGCACATCTGTGGAAGGTTCACGAGGAAAAAGCATCTGATATTCTGATGCAAGGAGGTGCATGTGGCAGTAATATGAGCAAGGCAGAAAATTTATAATATAAAGTATGTAGCAATCAATGATCTTAGAAAGTAGCATGTGAGGTCTTCCTGTCTCCATAACAACACCAAAAGGTAAAATTATTACTTATGTAAAGACCAGAAAATAGAAGCATATTTGTGACTCATCCAAGGTCTTGTAAATGCCTGAGTCAGATTCAAACCCAGACAGGCAGAGAGCAAAGGAGCAACTGTGTCCATTCTTAAATAGGGGAATTGCCATCCTCAGATCTTCGTTTCCTCAGTACCTGCAGAACTAAGCTCATTACTGCCACAGATGCACATGAAACATATGTCTCACCCTGGTTACAGCTTGTGCAATCCCAAGTTTGAGTCCAGCCTAGGCAGTTTAGGGATTTAGGAAATTCCAGTCTCATAATAAAACTGTCTCAGCATAGCCCAGTATGAAGGTTCTATGTTCAGACTCCAGTACGTCCAGTACCTCCAGTGAACAACTGCAACACTTCAAAGTCACCCTATGCCTTTTATTTTGAGAGCTTATTTCCTTACTTCCTTGTTTCCATTTATTCTGAAAAAAACAGTAATATCTTGATAAAAGAGGAAACAAGCACTTACAGAGTTTATGGTTCCGAGGATTAAGAAAAAATGTGTCTTGCTAAAATTCCAGCACTCTGGGAAGTTGAGGCAGGAGAGCCCCATATTTGATCTCAGGCTGGTCAATGTAGCAAGACTGTGTCTCAAAAACAAGCAAATGAATTAAATGAAAATGTCAGGGAATATAGAAGTATGAAGAACCTGGGATCACGCATCAATTTCCGGTATTCCTGTCAAGTCAAAGTCAGTGGACAGTACCCTTCCGCCAAAGGTGCGCTGCCTGGACGGGGTGGAGGAGTGCAGATGTGCAGCACTTCTTGCGTGGTGTAGGTCTGTGAAGGAATATTAGGAATATGCACTGAAAGACCATCCACGGACAAGGAAACTTGCAAATCTATTTCAGGCTTAAAGCTGTTACTGCGTGACCCCTGGTTTTACTCTCTGTGAGGCATGTACTGTTGTACTCTGCATTTGTGATCACAAGGCTGCAGCAGACAGCAGCTGTATGGGTTACTTTTTTCTCATTGCTGAAACAGAGTACCTGACACCCAAAGTTAGGGAAGGAAAGGTTTATTTCTTACAGTTCGTGGAGGTTCCAGTCCATATTCAGCTGGCTCCAAAGCAGCGTGGCATGCAGGGGAGGCAGTCATTCATGGTGGCTGCAAAACAGAAAGGTGCAAACTGGTGGGAGAGGGAGGGCACGCCTTCTTCCTGCTTTTACATTGCATGTCGGCTCCACCCATTGGTGGGTGCCGCACTCACACCACCAATCTCAGCACCAGACAACAAACCAATCATGAACACCAGACTCAGCCCCAACCATGCTTACATGAGGTTTAAGTGGGGGCCATTGGACCACACTATAACATTCCAACCCTGGCCCTCCAAAGACTCATGTACATCCTGAATAAAAAAGACATTTAGTCCATCTCCAAGAATTGCCAAAGTCCTAACAGTTTCAGTATTGCTGGAAAGTCCAAGTCCCAAATCTCCTCTGAGATCTATGGCAAACTGTTAACTATAACCCCCTGTATAAATGAAAATGAGGTCAAACACTTCCAACATGTAAAGGCACAAGATAAACATTACCATTCCAAAAGTTACAAATGGGAATACAAAGCATTGGAACCAAAGCAAGTCCAAAATCTAGCAGGGCAAACATTAAGTCCTGGAGTTCTATATTCAGCACCTGAAGCAATCTGGTTATAAGCTCCAAAAGGCTTGAGTGACTCTACCCCTATGGTACTTTCAGGGGTTTTAACTCCCATAGTTTCTCTTGTAGGTCCATTCTGCTCAATTCTTGCAGCTTTTCTTGGATGATCCAAGTTCTGGCCTTTTCTAAACTTCTGGGTTCTCCACTGCAATTTTGGCTTCACCCTTACATCTTTACAGAGTGCTCTCTGAAGTCAGGGTAGAAGCCGCCTTAACTGCACAATTTGTGCATTTTCCTTGCACCTAAAGCCAGTGCTGCATGGTTGCCACCAAGGTCACTGCCAACTGGAGTAGTAGCCAGGCTTTCCTGTCTCTTGGCTGTAGGGGTTGAGTGCCTGGGTCACTGAGGTCTCTGAATCTAATTGTGAGGAAAAGCTTCTCTATGCCACTGCCACTCTGGAATCTGGTGTGGCTGCCACCATTCTGGAAACTCCTGTGACCTCCGTCACCAGTCTGAAATGTGGCTTTCTGCAGCTCTCTCCTCCAAACACATTTCTTCACTTTTGTAGTTTTGAGGCTGCAAAGGTTGGAGACCCGCTGCTTCCTGGGATGCCTCAGACCATCTTTTTTATTTCTTTGTTCCTTCTCAGCAATCATGGTCTCAGCTCTATCTTTATAGTCCATGGCTTCCTGGCCAAACTCACAACATTTTAAATCATTCCACTTGTCTCTTTGCTCTTGATTTGCAACATAAATCTGGCTAAAAGTCCCCAACAATAGCCATGCCACCACCTCAACATTTGACTGCCTTGAAATTTCCTTTGTCAGATTAATCAGTTCATTGTCCTTAATCTCAGTCTCAAGCAAAGTCTCTGGGCACGAGAAAAATGCAGGCAAACTTTCTACCAAGCTGTAACACACATCATGTGAGTCCAACAACCAATGTAGTCCTTCTTCCCAGCAGAAACTTCACGAGCCTGGTCTTTACCAGAAGGCTTTCTATCAGGCTTCTTGTCTTCTGAGCTCTGACCAGAATCTCCTCTACCAAAACAATCTAAACTGTTCCAGCTGTATGCATTTACGTGACATCTCTGAACCTTTCCAAACTCTTCCCATTTCAAAAGGTTCTTGAACCACATGGTCAGGTTTAGTCACTGCAACAACCTCACTCCACTGGTACCAAATTCTGTCTTAGTTACTTTTCACTCATTGCTGAGATGGAATACCTGATGCCCAAAATTAGGGAAGGAAAAGTTTATTTTTTACAGTTCTCAGAGGTTTAAGTCCATACTCAGCTGGCTCCAAGGCAGCGTGGCATGTCAGAGGAGGCAGCCATTCATGGAGGCTACAAAACAGCAAGGCACAGACTGACAGGAGAGGGAAGACACGCCTTCTTCCCACCCCTACACTGTACGTCAGCTCCACCCCTGGGTGGGTGACACACTCACACCACCATTCCCAGCACCAGACAACAAACCAATCACGAATGCCAGACTCAGCCCCAACCATGATTTCATGAGGCTTAAGTGGGGGCCATCTGACCACATTATAACTGCAGCCAAGGGAAATTTCAGTGGCAGGCTTGACAGCTTGGGAAACTGTAAGCTATTGGTTTTGTAGCTGCATGATTATGAGGAAGAGTATGGTATAAAAGATGCATGGTCCCCTCTCAATTTCAGAAGGATAAAATAGTCAAATGTCTCTACCTGTGTAATTTTTCATTTTTACTAGGTAGGATGATGTTTTGAACTGGAGATTTGATTCTCAGAAGTTTTACTCCTGTTACTGTCAACTATGTGTGCCAGTTATACTCTACAAAAAGTAATTCATAAATCTAATGAAAATAAGCAAATGTATATAAGGCTGAGTGTGTTTTTCCAGTGCTAGCAAGGATACAAAACACAATGTATTAAAAAATTTTGTTATATTTTCCAGCACAATAGAATGGTGATATTAGTTACTCGTGCTGTGTAACTCATCACTGCACACTTAGCATCTTGAACGATACTCTTTATTTAGCCCTGCATCCTCAGCCAGCCTGTGCACGGTGGCCTAGGAAGCTGTGTTCCTGCACCTGCTGCAGCCAGCTGAGAGTGCGCTGGGGTCCAGGCAGTTTCGGCTCTGCTGTTTGTTCACTTGCCCTCACAGGCTTGGGGCCATGGCTGAGATAAATCGGCCTGGGTTTGCACTGAGTTTGCCCCACATGGTCCCACATCTTCCAGGCACCTGGTCTCTTGTAATCACATGGATTTTGCAAGAGTCCAAGGCAGCAAGGAGAGGTGCACAAGGCGTCTCTACATCTGAGCCTGAGGGACAGCTTAACATCACGGCCTGCTCACTCCAGCCAAGACTGGCTTACTCTGGGAGTAAATGAGCAAAAGACATGTGAATCGCTCAGAAATGAGCACGCACATTAAAAAATCAAGACTAATTTGGCCACTTTTCAAGACTGCTACAAGTAAACTTACTGTCTTACAATTTTGTAGAGAAATGATTAACAACTTTTCCAGCAACCAAATACTCTGAAATCTTCCTGTGAATCAATGGCCTTTTGTCTCTCTCATCATAATATTAGAAGCAACTTATTGAAGTAGCTGCACATCATTTCATTTTTCTACTTGCTCCATGGCATACTTAACAAGTTTCTCCCTCGGGCTTTGTCTCCTCTAGATGTTACTAAAGTAATAAAGTGCTCTTGTTAATAGCCTAATGGAGAAGTTAATTGAATTTCAGAATTAGTCAACTTCAGCCAAGGTCATCTTAGGTTGGCTTCTGTGTTGAGAGGAATCTGTTAATATCAGGAAATACCAAGCAGTTAGTAGCTATATTCAGGTTTTGTCTCCTTGCCTCTTAATAGGTACAAACACATATCAAACCTTACAGTTATGGATTAGACTGTCTATTCTAGTGAATGACTTATTGATGATGAAGTGATTAACCTTTCATTAAAACTTCGTATAAAATTCTTCCCTCCATATATCTATCTATGTTTATTACTCAAGCCCCAAAGGAAAATGCATCAAATGTAAGATTGCTTGATGTTTTAAAACACCTTTGCATCTCAGAGACTCATAAAATCCAGGATTGTCTAATTTCTCCTCCAGTTTTTCTCCTTCATGATAAAAAGGAATAAGTCCCACAAATGGGCATGTACTTTTAAAAAATGCATCTTCTCATCTACCTTCAGGACCAGTAAGTGAAGTTAAGCAAGATAGTCATCTGTAATTATTATGCAATGTCTAAACAGTGAGTGCAAATAAACCTTTTATTCTGAGAAAATATTTTTACCTTTTGAATTAATATAAAATTAACCTTATGTGTCTCTTCACAGCTATTCGGTTATGTTACTGACGCAGATTACAGAAAAGTCCCATTGTTTTAGGACACAGTACCTTGCACATAATGCAGGGTCATGATTTGCATAACAGAGAAGCTCTGTGTCTCCAGTGAGAGGACCTTTTCAAAGCATCCGCTGTATTCATTCCTTTAGATCCACAAGGTTTAGGAGTCTCTGATGACAGCCCCACTGTCAGCCCACTCAGAGTTACCACCTTTTACCTGCCTTCTGCATCTACTCAAGTCCTCTTCGATAGACTTCACCTTCCTGGGCCCACAAAGGGCAGCGGACTCCCCAGGTTGGTAATCTGGTGGGCTGTGGTCAGCCATAGCTGGCCACTGCAGAGCTGCTTCCGTCTGAGGCCATCTCCTCCGTGGGCTACCAGCAGGCTGTTTGGAGTCTACTGCATCATTGGGGGAAGAATCTGTTGGGTACGTTAACAAACCAAACAGAAACAAAATGCAAAAAGCTAAACTTTTCACCTTTGCACATCACCTCCACCTTCTTTTTCTTTTTTTTAAATAAAAAGTTGTACTTACTTTTAAGCATTCAGAATGTCAACAAAACAGTTGCAGTTTTTTTTTCTTTTGCAATTACAGAGTGGTATTTAGTTAACAGAACGACAATTATTTCATAAAAGCTGCGTCAGAGACAACTGAAGATGAAAACCTACTGTTCCCATATATAACTAACTTGTGCTGTGCACAGACAAGAACCTGCTTTAAATTTCCATGTTGAGCCGGGCGTGTTGGCGCACGCCTTTAATCCCAGCACTCTGGAGGCTGAGGTAGGCGGAGCATTGTGAGTTCGAGGCCGACTTGGGCTACAATGCGAGCGCAAGGCCGGCCTGAGCTACATAGTGCGACCCTGCCTCAAAAAATCAGGGCCAGGAGTTTGGCTCAGTGCCTTAAGCGCCTGCTCTGGCAGGCACAAGGTTGTGAGTTCAGTCCCCGGTGCCGCAAAATAAATAAATAAATAAATAAATAAATAAATAAATTTCCATGTTGTTTTACAGACCCGATAGTGTCCCAGGCAAGGTGAGTGTCTACTGAAAATACCACCAGAACAGGGCTACCTAAAGACACATTCGGTAGAGTGTTAACTATACAAAAAACAAACAAACAAAAAAAGACTTTGTACAATTTAAAAACAAATCTCGCACAGTCTTACATTTCATTGTTTGTCTTCAAAAAGAGTGAGTTGTGTACAGAGTGGTGAAGTGCTTTATAGACAAAAAACACTATGCTAGACCCAATTTATCACCATCATCTTCTTCATCATCATCAACATCCTTTTCGTTTTCCTCATCTTTCTTCTTTTTCTTGATTTTTTCAGCCCTGACAGCTCCCTTCTTGGCTGCGCCAGGTTCCCCTTTGGCTCAGAAGATGCCTTTTTCGTACTTTTCCTTCAGTTTAGCAGCTGTCTTCTTCTAAGGCTGCATGCCATCTGCTGCAGTGTTATCCCACATTTCTCCTGGTTTCTTTGCAACATCACCAACGGAGAGGCCAGGGTGTTCCCCTTTGGTTTCAGAACAGAAAAGAAGGCCACAGGAGGCCTCTTGGGTGCATTGGGATCCTAGAACATCTTTTTTGTTTTTCCCTTAGGAGGAATAAAAGTTTTCATTTCTCTTCCATAATGAGTCTTGTCTGCCTTTGCCATGTCTTCAGATTTTCCTTTCTCTTTAGCAGGCCTGGTCTTCCACCTCTCTGAGTCCTTCTCAGAAAACTCTGAGAAGTTAATGGAAGCATCTGGGTGTTTCTTCTTGGGCTCCTCTCAGCAAGTTTGCACACTGAATGCATATGATGACATTTCACCTCTCAGCTTCTTGGGATCTCCTTTGCCCATGTTTACTTGTTTTCCTCGGTGAGGCACAGAGTCACCCAGTGCCCTTCCGGCTCTCACTTGCCTGGTGCTGTCTCCATGGAGCTCAGTGTACTGCAAAGTCTGTCTCTTCTGCCTCCTTAACAGGCACAAGGCTAAGCCTGAGAAAAGTGAATTCAGAGTGCCATGCTGCACTTGGAATCTGAGAATCAATGCTCTCTATTTAATAAAAGACCTCATAGATACACATTTTCCTTTGCTAAGACTCTAGCCAGTTATAGAATTCAGAATATTCATGACAATCCAAATGAGCTTTGGGAATACATTAACTTTTTACTCAAGTTTCTTGATAGTGAAAATCAGCTTAAACATTATAACAACTATCAAGACAATACTCCGTTTAGTGATTTTAAAGCTGCTACCACAGGTAGCAAGGGATTCCCTTTAATCTGCACAGAGAACAATGAGGCTGAGGGGTACTTTTTTCTCAGTGCTTTGAAAAGAACAGGGGCAGAGGAGAAATAGCTGAGTAAAATATTATTAAAGTAAGTTACATTTCCTGCATTCAGTAACATATAACAGCACTTGGGATCTGTATTTCTAGAGAGAACAGAATGATAAAAGAAAATTGTTTAACTCCTAATAAGTGAGGATGTATGATGAGCCCAGTTGTAAACCAGGCAACGGAGAAGCCATAAGGCGCGTGCACACACATTCATCATGAAGACATGCGTCAGTGCATCATCATGAGTGTGCCCAACACACGTGGAAAGAAAAGGCACAAGAACAGTGAAGGGATGAAGTGCAATGAGCAGAATTTTGGAAATGTAGTGGAACTCTCCTGATGTGTTTATCTGCTTTCTGGACATATCTTATGTCAAACTCAGGAAATGGTCACATGTGTGGGTATGTGACCAGAAATGAGGTAGCTGGAAATCATCTGAAAGTGTTCAAAGAAAATTAGAGGACAACATACATTTTTCCTCTTTCAGAAGGAAACTTGGAATATATGAATTCAGATAATCAGTGCCGAGCTTTCGGGAAACGTGAAGAAGACATTACGTCCTAGAAGACAGTGACATTACAGAGGAACCAGATTCAGTGACCAGAGAAGGAGCCTTGCTGGCCCTCAGTTTCTCTTCCCAATTAAAAGCTGGCAGCTTAAGTTGCTCTTTCCTCTTATTAGAGTTCAAATTGATTTCCTGTCCCCAGTACACAAAAAGTTCATCTTTAATGTAAAAGCTCAAAATAATTATAAATGAATTTATAAAAGTGTGAAAATATTTGTGAAAAATCAGTTAGAATCTATACACATTCCTTTAGCTGTACTAGGAGAAGTCATTGATGTTTCCTATTGATTAAAAAGTACATCTGTCAGGCTAAACCTTAGAGTATATAATTACCAATTAACTATCCTTCTACTTTCTAAATTTTGAATTAACTGAAAAGCAAATGTAGGACATAACTAAAAGACAAAACACTTTGCTTTAACATGCTGTAACATACAGTCTTCTTATTCCTATTTTTCTTGAAGTGAGCCTATGCACACAGCTATAAAAAATGTATAGAAAACTAAAAGCTTTCTTTAGTGGAGGGACTGAATAACAAAGCATCTGTTTGTGTTGCCATTCTTATTTGTGTTAGTGAGTTTTCCATTATTATGACACAGTACCTAGCGATAAGAATTTAGGAGATGAAAGGTTTCCTTTGGTTTATGATTTCAGAGGTGTCAGTCCATGGTGATCTGGCTCTATCATGGCAGAAGGTTGTGGTAGGGGAAAGCTGCTCAAGGCAAGGCAGCCAAAGAGCTGAGAAAGAAAGGACAAGAGAGGAAGGAATGAGGGACAAGAAGCGGCCTTTCTGGCCATGCCTCTAGTGACCTCTTTATCCAAGGAAGGAGGCATCCTATCCTGAGTTTTTGCTATTTTCCACCAATGTGAATTTATCAAAGAACTAATCTACTGAGCAGGTTAAAGCCCTCCTGATCCACTCACTTCCAAAATCTCCACCTCTAATCACAGCCATGGGAGGAGGGTGTGCTTCACCTCTAAACCATAAGATTGATATTACTTACTTTGGGAAGTGTTTCTGTTTTATAAGATTTTTGTTTACTGTTGCAAAAGTTGTGAAAGTATTAATTGTGCTTTTCTTGCATCAAATATTCTGGCACTACAAGCATTCTTTTGTTCTTGTAGGTTTTCTCTATTTGTGTTTTATTTTATTTTTATTGGTACACATTTGCAGTATGTAAAGATTACATTCCTTGTGGAGAGTTGGTATATGTCCAACTCTCATTTTAAAACCTTTTTCATCCCATTTACCTTCCCTGCCTTCCCTCTTTCCCCATCTCTTGGTCCCCTACTCTTTCGTGAAATACCTACCTAAATATTTTTAAACAAAAAAATACCTTTTTAAAAAGACTATTATTATTTTGGATAGTTTCTGATATCTCTGCTAAGGTGTAGCATTGTGGGACTTTGAATTATTATACTTATCAATTTGTCTTCTATGTCTATTATCTTTTCTTTCATACTTTAAAACTTCTTTTCACTTCGACTTTATGCTCTATAAAAGTTCCTAAACAATGTGTTTCTTCCCCCTAGATACTCTCTCTGGTATTATTTTAACTTAACAACTTTTAGTCTCTAAATGTTTGGAATCTTCTTTCTCCAAGGAGTTCGTCATGTGGACCCATTGACATAGAGAATGATGACAAGTGTGGTGCTTTAGTAGCAAAAACATAAAACATGGATGCTGGGTTGGGGAACAGGATTTCAATTCAGGAATCATCGTGTCCTTTGTTATACTGTAGCAAAATGCAGTCTGTGATAACCTCTCAGAACCGGGCTTGCCTCTGAAACCTCTAGCTTTCTGGGCATCCTTGGAATGACCCAGAGTAGTGTCCACATCAATTGCTCATAGTTTATTTTGAACATGGATGTTTCATTTTAAAAGATGATTTCAAATATTTGGATGGTCTGCAAGTTAAGAATGAAGACATGAAATCTATGGCTTGAAGACCAAGCCTGCACGTCAGATATAAAATGACCTGCAAAACAGGACGACAGACACAAGCAAACAAAGAATCGGAAAAAGGAACTAAAATCTTCTGGAAGTTATTGATTTCAACTAATGATGAC
>RJWM01023282.1:0-19485 GCA_004363535.1 Dasyprocta punctata
GAGGGAACACATAAGATGCAGGGGCTGCAGAGTGTGGGTCAGAACCTGCAGACAGAGATTAGGGCCACCTCACTGAAGGCTTAACTGAGGGCAGTGGGGAGCCACAGAAAGCTTTTTCAAGCATAGTGACCTGGTGGATGTATTGGTCAGCTTTCCATTGATAGGACAAAGTACCTGAATCCTGCAACTTAAATGAGAAGTGTAATTTGGCTTGAGGATTCAGAGGTTTCATTCTGTGGTCTGCTGGCTCCAAGGCAAAAACATCTTGGCAGAAGGGCTTGATGGGGGCAAAGCTGTTCATTTCGTGGTGGCCAGGAAGTAGAGCACAGGTGAAGAGCGCAGTGGGAGATATGCCCTCCAAAAGCACACCCACCAATAACCCACCTGCTCCATGGGCCCCATCCCCTAGCAGCACATTCAGCTAGGAACGTGGCTGGATTAATCCAGGGGTAAGTATAGCACCCCCACAATCCAATCGCTTCTCTAGGATTCTCTTAATTCAGTCAAATTGACAATTGAGATTAACCGACACAGTGGGATGTGTTTTCCAATATGGTTTCCAGTGTTCTCTCAAACAGTGTGGACCTTGAGTTGTTAGGCAGTACTGGGGGCAGCGTGGCAGGAGAGGAAGGATGAGGGAAGGTCACAGGGATGGAAAGAGGAGGCCACCACATGTGCTCCTACAGCTCAGCTTCCTGCTTAATGTCAGTGGCAGGCCCTTCAGTATGAAGATGCTCTCAGGGAGCTGGGATAAAAGAGTTGAGATGGATGAGTTGGGGTGATTTGTTTTCCCAGCAAATCAGTGTGGCACTGAGTCTGTGGGAATGTGCTTTTAGTAATGGCCTCATATTACCTTATAAAGTGAGAGCAGCAGGGAAAGAGCCCTGGCCTTGGGGTCCTGGTGACTGAATTAGCTCCAGCCTACTGTGTAATCTTGGCCAAGTCTCTTGTCCTTCTTGGGCCATCTAATATATCACCCCTGCCTCTGAGAAAGAGGATTGTATGAGCAGGCCCCTCAGTCTCTACCCAAGACTCACTCTCAACAACCTTGCACTGGGTCAGGAGGTTTGGTCCCAGGTCTCTGTATCCATTTTCATGTCCATTGCTCTAGCCTGCCCTTCTGACAGGGCCACCCCTAGCCCCACTATGGGGCCCCTGAGCTGGTGAGGTAAGTCCCTCCGTTTGCTTTCTTTCCTCACAATGAAAATAGCTTTATTGTTTTCATTATAAAATGAATATAGTCACAAAAATTTTTAAACTTTAAGGGGAGTATAAATTAGAAAGTAAAATCCTATTATAAAAAGGTAACCTTACTGAGATTTTGGTAACAGTCTTCCAAGTTACTCCATATGCACACACAGACACACACAGACACACACACACACACACACACACAATGCTACAGAATGAGATTTTTGTATTTGTGCTTGTTTTTGGTGATGGAGAGCTAACCCAGGACCTTGTGCATGCTAGGCAAGTGCTCAACCACTGAACTATACTCCCAGGTGCAAGGATATAGGTATTTTAAATATGGTGCAATTTACACTTTTCACTCAAAAATATATCACAAGTATCTGTATAAAAATATATCAACCTAGTTATTTTTAGAATTTTATATGTCTTTGTAAGTTGTACACCAATATGTTACTTACATAAATGTATAAATGTGATCAATATAAACATGAGCAGACCCAGCCAGCTCTCTGACTTTGGTGGTTTTCTCGTTTCCTCTATGAACTATAAACAGTACTGTAATGAACATCTTTAAATATACATCCTTTTGTATTTGTAGGATTAAAATTTCAGATATGGAATTGTTGGACCAAACATGTGAATATTAATACTTTTGATACCACTCTCCAAAATGTTAGTAACCAACTCTCAGTTGAATGCAGTGGTTCATGTCTATAATCTTAGCAGTCAGGAGGCTGAGACAGGAGGATTGCCATGAGTTTGAGACCAGCCTGGGCTACATAATGAGTTCAAGGCCAGCATTAAATTATTCAGCAAGATCCTGTCTGAAAAACAAAAAAAACAAAAAAACAACAACAGAAAAAAACAGCTTAGTATCAATTCTCACTTCTTTGGACAATATGTCAGAGCCTATTTCTTAACATCCCTTTTTAAAAGTCATTATCGATATATAATCTAATAGGTGAACATGTCATTACTTTTTTTTGTGTGTGGCACCTGCCAGACAGGTGCTTAAGCCACTGAGCCAAACTCCCAGCCCTAGTTTTTTGAGGCAGGGTCGCACTATGTAGCTCAGGCCAGCCTTGAGCTCTCATTGTAGCCCAAGCCGGCCTCGAACTCACAGTGCTCCTCCTACCTCAGCCTCCTGAGTGCTGGGATTAAAGGTGTGCATCACCACGCCCGGCTTGTCGTTACATTTTTTAAAATTGTCATTTATTTGGTTATTAGTGAAACTAGACATCTGCATACTGACTGGTTAGATGCTTTCTGGGTGAAGTATCCTGTCTCTGCCCTTTATATTTTTTTCTTTTGAGTACATGTGATTACTTCTCATTGCTTCTCAAAAGCTCTTTGTATATTGATGATTTAGCTTTAGGCTACCTGGTTTCTCAGGGGTCCGTTGGTGTTGAGCCCATGGTTCCCTGAAAGACAGACTCCCCAGAGATTAGAGTAGTTTTTGTCTCTGGTCAGTGGAGGGCAGCAGTGGGCAAGATTCACATTCGGGAGGTTTGCACAGACCTGGGTGGGAGCCAAGGAGACACACACACACACACACACACACACACACACACACACGAGCGCGCAAGTGCACACACTTCCCTTCCTCTTCTCAGGAAATCTCTTGGTCCAATGACTTGTAAAGGCCCCAGTACAGATCCCTTCCACCTGGTCTCTAGAGTATAGCTCTGGACACTGTAGGATCAGGCTCTGAAGTCAGATTGGAGTTCAAAAACAAAAAAAAAAAAATCCAGCTCTGTCAACAGCTGATTTAGATTAGGTGTGACCTTCGTGACCTCTACCTCTTGCTTTCCTCACCTGTGAATTGGGCCCGCAGACTCACCGTCACTCTCGGTGCACTAGTGGCTGTGAGCCCTGCGCTGCCCGGCTCCCTCACTCATTGGCTGAGCAGGGACAGGTCCGGGTTGGGCGTGGTCCTGCCTGCACCAGGTTGATTCGTTCTGTGTCTAAGGAAGATTCCATCTGGGTTGCAGGAAGGGATCCTGACAGGCGTTGCGGGCAGCGAAAGGAGAGAACAAGAAGAGCTGATGAGGGCTGACCAGACCCGGGTTGGGAGGGACCAGAGCGAGAGATGCGGCTTGAGGCCGGGAAGGCCCGCACTGGGGTGGGAGAGCTGTGCTGGCCAGGAGAGAAGGCTGGGTGTGTGGGGGGTGCAGTTCTGTCACGGAGAAATTGAGTTCTGCCTGCAGGGCGCTAGGGAGACCGCTAGGCTCCTCCCAGCAGCGAGACATCCCAGCCTCAGCCCAACTTCTGCCTTCCTACCCGACGACTTACTCAGCCCCGCCAAAGCTGGGGCCACTCCTGCCAGGGATCCGAGCTGTTCCACACTAATTTGGCCGGGGAGGGCTTATCCGTGCCTTCCTCCTTCGGGACCTCCCCTATTGCTCCCTCAGTTCCTCTAGGTCCTAGATTGGGGAGGGGCAAGAGGGGGACTTTTACCAGCTCACGGACCCCTCCCCCTCCTTAGGTTGGGAGCAAGGCAGGGTCGGGGAGTCCTTGGCTCAGGAGGGGAAACCGGAAAAATGGCTTTCTGATAGGCACGACTGTAGCCTGGGGGAGGATGAATCACCAGAGTGGCGGAGGGAGAGGGCTGTGAAGAAGGAGGGGCCGGGCTCTGGCCCCTGAGGTGTTGAGGGGAGGGGTGGCCAGGTCTCAGGGCTCCAGGACGCTGCGGAGGGGGGCTGTCTCTGCATTTCCCTCCATCTTTGACCTGGTCCCAGGGCCAACGCAGGATTATAAACGTTTATCCCTACTAATAACTACAATAGAAGCTCTGTGTATAGGCTGCTTACTGTATGCTAGACTTCCTGCTGAACACTTCACCTGTATTATTTCCTCAAATTCTCACTTACCTGAGGGTTAAACTCCATTGTATGGATGAAGGCATGGGTGCTCAGAGAAGTTAAGACGCTTGCCCTGGGTCACAGTAAGGAATCAGTGCAAGACCCTCTGTTTGTCCCCAGAGGCTGAGAACTCCCCGCTTAGGACCCTCAGCCACCACAATCATGGGAAGCATGGAGGTGCCTTCTGGAGCCAACTAGTCCTCATAACAGGTGAAAGACAGGCAAGAGGCCAGGCCTTAGGGGTCTGGCCTGCAGCATCCTGGACCTGACTATAACTTGGGCAAGCCCTTTTTGCTTTTCAGCTCTCCATTTCCTATTGGTCCAACAAGACCAGTGGTTTTCACCCTGGGGCCCAGGTGCCCAGCGCCTATGGAGCCATATCAAGAGGGCAGGATTTGAGAGAGTGCTGGGTGCCTCCACCCACCATTAGGCCACCCAAGGCACAGTTTCTCTAATGCTGCACATTCTAGGAAAGTTCTTTTAGTTTGTGGGTTTCATGGGGAGGTAAGGAATGAAGCTGGTTATTGCTCAATGGGTAACGAGGCGGGGACCCCCAGCAGGCTGATGGGGCAGGGTCAGCAGGAGGGTGGCAGGGGCTCTTTGGGGTTTCTTAGGGCTGTGAAGAAGGGATGGGGCATATGCGTGTATGGGGGTTGGTGCTGGCAGTTGGCCTGTTGTGTGGAGGGGAGGCCTGGTTCTCCCCTCCTATCCAGTGTGAGGTAGGCTGTGGGTGGTGGGTATGGCTTCTGGAATCTCATCAATTCCTCAGGAATGTATGCAGCTTAACCAACCCCAGCCACAGGCAGAGGAGTGGGTTACAGGCCAGGGCCTGTCCTAGCTGTGGGCAAGGATTCTGGGGTGGGCTCCCCTCAGGCAAGCTTGGGCCCAAGCCAGATTTAGGGTGAAGCCAACCAAAGAGAAAGCACAGGAACACCAGGCATCCCTGTCCCCTGGCCTTTCCTCCCTGCTGCCAGGTTCCTGCCATCGTCTACCCCCTGTCCACTTCTCCAGATTGTACCTATAGGGTTGCTACAGTCCAAGTTGTATCTTCATTTATTAAAGCACGGAGTGCTGGAACTGTTAGTGGGCATTTCTCATCAAGAGCTTTTTTAATCTCCATAATACAGTCAATTTATATTTTTAATCGCTAGTTGATATATGAGTAAAAATAAGTCTCAGAGAGGTTAAGTGATTTGTGCAAGGCCAAGCAGCAGCTGAGTAGCAAAGCCAAGCACTAATTAGCTGACTTCAAAGCTGATTTACTTTTCATTTCACTAAACTCAGGGTTCATAGGAACCAAGACCTGATCCTTGATTTTATGATGTGTCCTGTTGGTTCTTAAAGGGATATACAGGTGAATAAATAATCTTACTCAGTGTGAGAGTTGACTTTCCATTACACTGTTGGGTACCTGAGAATTATAAAGTAAAAAGGTTTATTTTGGTCAACAGTATTAGAGAATCCAGTCTCTCATGTGTTGGTCTTTGGGTCTGTGACAAGGCAGCACATCATGTTGGGAGCACATAGCAGAGCAAAATCACTCACCTGGTGTCTGGGAAATGAAAGAGATAAAAGGCAGGAAGAGACCAGGGCCCCAAATCCCCCCTCAGGGCCACACCCCCAATGACTGACCTAAGACCACCCACTAGGCCCCACCCCTTAAAGTTTCCACCATCTCCCAATAGTGTCAAGCTGAGGACTGAGCCTCTAACACATGGGCCTGCAGGAGATGATCCAGATCTAAACTGTAGCACCCCGCATGAATAATGGGTCAGGAGAATGTGGCGGATGTGTGGTGGAATGGCTGCTGTTTCTCCTGCTGTAGTTTCCTCTGTAACTGGGGTATAGCTGCAGTCACTCCAGAGTTAAATCATCCCAGCAAAGAAAAAGGAAAAAGGAGAAAGAAGAGGAGGTGGAGAAGAAGGAGGAGAGACAGGAGGAGGAGGGAGAGGAGGAGGAGGAAGGGAAGGAGAAGACAGAGAAAGCAAGATAGTGTGTGTTCTGGTCATACAGTGGCTGGATCCAGCTACAGGAGAGCCTGTAATTCCCGAGAGTGTCAGACAACAATTTCTTGTTTTCATTTATGTCATTTTGATACTTGCAACTAAAAGACACCAAATTAATACCACTTGTGTAGCATGTAAATGACTTGAAGATGGAATTCTTGACTTTTATTCCCAAAATCTATGTCTTCCCTATCTTGGTATATGGCACCACCATATACTCAATTATGCAAGCCCCTTTCTCTTCCCACCAACCTAGCCACAAGTCCAGTAAATCCTACTTTTTAAATATATTGCAAGTCCTTCTATTTTTCTATGTTTGCCCTGTAGCTTAGTCCAGGTTACCACCCTCTCTCACCTGGATTACTGCAAATAGGTTTATCAATGGGCTCTCTGGTTCAAGTCTTATTTCCTCTTGAATATTTCTCTGAAAGCAGCCAGGCAGAACTTTCAAAAACATGAACTAGATTATGTTACTCCTTTGTGTAAAATTATTTAACAATTTGAAATGAAGTCTCTTTCCTAGGGCTCCTAATATTTAAGTCCTATCTACTTTGCAATGTCATCCTCCCTTCCTTTCTATTCCCCTCTTTTCTATTCCACAAGGCTGCCAAGCTCATTTCTGCCTCAGGGCTCCTGCCCTTGGCTGCGAACTCTATCTGGAAGAATCTACATCTTCACAGGGATGTTGTCTCATTGTTCAGATAGTCGCCTCTCACAGGGGCCTTCGTAGCTAAAGCATCTACTTCTCTCTTCCACCCCAAATTGTTCTGTTTAATAACCTGGCTTACCACCTTCATAGCACTTGCCACAGTTGTGATTCTGGGTGAATCACAAATAGAGTAGCCATCATAGACCAAAAACCAACTTTGGATCAACCCAATCCTTATTACACTGAGGGTGATCTGTGAAAGTACATCTTCTCTTGAGGACAAGAACATGATCCAGAGCTTCAAATTATCTGTATGATTTTTAATACACAGTATCAAATTTTAATCAAGTTACCAAGCATTCATAGCAGACCTAGCCACAGGCATTACCAGACTTTTAAATAACAATGTTTAATATGTTCAACAAATTATATAAAAAGATGGGAGAATTTCATCACAGAATTGGACATTAAGAAATTATCAAAAATAAATTCTAGAACTAAAAAAAAAGTCAACAATTGAAGTGAAGACCTCAATAAATGGATCTGATAACAGATTGGACCCAAGTATAAAATGAATTAGTGGACAGAAAATATGTCAAAAGAAAGTGCCTAGGTCAAAGTAAGGAGAGACTGAAAAACAGAAAAATAGAGAAAACAATGTAAGAGATGTATGAAGCAGAGTGGAATGCGTCTAAAGTTTGTATAATTGGTGTCCCCAAGTGAAAGGAAGGAGAAAATGGGTCAGATGGTATTTGAAGATATGATGGCTGAGAATTTCCAAAGCAGAAGTAAAGTATCAAGAACAAGACTCATGATAAACTATGAACTCTAGATAGAATAAACATGAAAAAACTACATTTGGACACACAATAGTAAAACTTCTAAATACCAAAGACAAAGAGAAAATCTGGAGAGCAGCCAGAGGGAAAAAAGATACATGTATTTTTTTTTTCCCAGCACCAGGGATTGAACTCACAACCTTGCACCTGTCAGACAGGCACTTAAGTCACTGAGCCAAACTCCCGGCCCTGGTTTTTTGAGGCAGGGTTGCACTGTGTAGCTCAGGCCGGCCTTGCCCTCCCGTTGTAGCCCAAACCAGCCTCGAACTCACAACACTCCTCCTACCTCAGCCTCCCGAGTGCTGGGATTAAAGGCCTGTGCCACCAGGCCCCGGTTGACACATTGTATTCTTGTCAAGGAAATGATCATGGAACTTTACAGAAAGCACGGATGGAAGACAGTGGAGTGGGTGACACCCTCAGGTTGTTGGAAGAAAATACTGCCACGCAGAAGTCTGTATCCATTCCTACTGCGACCTCACCTTCTATTCTCCTGTTCACTCATTGGGTTCCAACCACACTGACTTTTTTGCTCCTTGCACATTCCAGACATGTTCCTACTTTTCACACTGGTGGTTTCCTCTACCAGATCCATTCTTCTCTCAGATATTTATACAGCTTTGGCCCTCATGGCTTTCAAGTCTTTTCTCAAATGTCACCATCCCCCTGAGGACTACTGTGGCCACCCCATTTAAAACACTTCCTCCACCAGGCATATCTCATCTCTCCTCCCTGTGTTGTTTTTCTCTACAAATTATTTTTCTCATAAATTATTATGAGGTAGTATCAACTTCATATATTTATACTTTCTTGGGGTTGGTCTCTTTTGGCTTAAATAGAGATTGATAAATGTAATTTATTTATTTAAAATACTTTTTTTTTTCGTAGCAGGGATTGAACTCATGACGTCATACTTGCCAGGCAGGCACATATGCTGCTGAGCTATATCCCTGGTTAAGTAGATACTTAGAATAATTCAATTTGTTTTTATCAGGAGGGTCATCCAGGGGTTTCAGGATGCCATGATGTGAGAAGCAGAAGATCCTCTTCATTACTCCTCTGCCCTGTGTTTTATTTTACCCTGTGTCTTTTATTGCAAGTAAGACTAATCTCCAGAAATAGATTAGATGGATGGATGGATGGATGGATGGATGGATGGATAGACGGACAGAGATAGACAGAGATAGATAGATGATACATGGAGATAGATAGAGATAGAGATAGATAGATGGTAGATAGATAGATAATAGATGGATAGATAGGCACAGATCAATAGATATAGATCGATAGGACTCCTGAGAACCCGCCATGTTGGGTCAGTGGGGTTCCATCCAGAAGACAACTAGCCTGCCTGTGAGTGGCACGTGACCCACCGGCACGGACTCCAGAAAGAGAAAGATCTGTGCCTCCCATCCACCTACCGGTGCATGGGCTAAGAATCAAGCACCACCCCTCACCCCCACCCCCAACCCCCGTAAGCAACCTGCTGGTTCAGAGGACTGGCTGAATTGATGGCAACTAAGGTATATGAAGCAACTAAACGCTTGTATTGTTTGGTTGATTTTGCAGGCCTGGGGTCGGTAGTCTGAGCATCTCTTGGGAAGACCAATGTAGCAAATACGGGGGATTCCCTTCTGTGTTTTCTTTAAGGCCAAGTGTTGTTCTCATTGTTTTGCTTTATTCTGATTTTTTATTTTTAATTTTTTTTGCTTTACTTCATATTCTGTTTTTATTGGTTTTATTCTGCTTTGTTTTTGGTTTGATTTTACTATACCTGATGGAATGGTCAACTATCGTAAAGATAACAAGATAAGCCGGGCGTGGTGGTGCACGCCTTTAATCCCAGCACTAGGGAGGCTGAGGTAGGCGGAGCGTTGTGAGTTCGAGGCCGGCTTGGGCTACAACGCGGCGCAAGGCCAGCCTGAGCTACACAGTGCGACCCTGCCTCAAAAAACCAGGGCCGGGAGTTTGGCTCAGTGGCTTAAGCGCCTGCCCTGGCAGGCGCGAAGCTGTGAGTTCAATCTCCAGTGCCGCAAAAAAAAAAAAAAAAAAAAAAAAGATAACAAGATATACTATAGTAGCTATTGTTTTCCTGGTGTCTTGCTTTGAAGTTCTGTACCAGTTCTACTGCTTTGTTTTGATTGACTTTGTTCTGTTATGTTTTGTTGGATCTTACGATCTTTAAAATAAAATAAAATAAATGATATAGCTAGATAGACAGATAGATAGACGGAGAAATCACTTAAGCCATTCAGAGTTGAAACTTTTCCAATATTAACTGTAAGGTGAGATCAAATTTGTTCATTGTAACATTTTGTCACACTCAGCAAGCTGATAATCTTGACAAAGAAGGATAGTTTCTTCTGCTGCTATACCTTCTCAAGCGCTAAGATCATTTTCTGCAGTGCTACCTAGCAGAGCCCCCTCTGTCCCATTGACTGATATAGTGCATCTGAAACTTACAGATGACAAGTGATCTGCCTGCCTTAGCCTGCTGAATGTTGCAAATACAGGTGTGTGCCACCATGGACTCTGATCAAACCTGACAATACCAACCAGGTGTGGTAGCACACACCTATAATCCCAGCACTTGGGAGGCTGAGGCAGGAGGACCACTGCAAGTTCAACTCTAGCCTGAAATGCAATAACCCTGTTTCAGAAAAAAAAAAAAAAATCTAATGATACCTGAGAAAGCTAAAAGATTCAGTCAATCAACTACCTAAGTCCAGAGAGGAACCAGTATTAAACTAAATAAAGAAGCTGGGCCTGGTGGTGCATGCCTTTAATCCCAACATTTGGGAGGCTGAGGCAGGAGGATTGTCGTGAGTTTGAGACCAGCCTGGGCTACAAAGTGAGTTCAAGGCTGGTCTGAACTACATAGTGAGACCCTGTCTCAAAAAATAAGGCCGGAGATTTAGCTAAGCGGCCTAAGCCTGCCTGGCAGGTGTGAAGTTGTGAGTTCAATTCCTGGTACAAATAAATAAATAAATAAACAAAGGACATTCTGGTAATGAAGATACCAACTTTTCCCTACATGTCTATACTTCTTTGGATCTAACTCTAACTATATATCTTGTTTTAAGTTAGTATTTTTTGGTATGCTTACAGGTCAACAAGCGTATCTTTCTTCCTTTTTTCTTTTCTTTTCTTTTTTTTTTTTTTTTGAGACAGGGTCACACAGTATAGTTCAGAGGGGCATTGAACTCACATGTAGCCCAGGCTGTCCTCAAGCTTGAGGCAATCCTCCTGCCTCAGCCTCCTGAGTGTTGGAATTATAGTTGTACACCACCAACCAGCGTATCTTGACTGATCTAGACTGTGATTTGTCCACTCCAGGAGGAATTTAGCTTCCTGAGCAGAAGGCTACTTAATACTTGACCAAGATCATGATTCTGATACTAAGAAAGGGTGCACAATTGTGTGGGCAACAGATAGTGTCTCTTACAGAACACCTCTCAGTTTGCCATTTAAAGAGTCACACCCAGCCGGGCGTGGTGGCGCACGCCTTTAATCCCAGCACTCGGGAGGCTGAGGTAGGCGGAGCGTTGTGGGTTTGAGGCCGGCTTGGGCTACAACGCGAGCACAAGGCCAACCTGAGCTACGTAGTGTGACCCTGCCTCAAAAAAAACCAGGGCTGGGAGTTTGGCTCAGTGCCTTAAGCGCTTGCCCTGGCAGGCGCGAGGTTGTGAGTTCAATCCCCAGTGCCGCAAAAAAAAATAAAAATAAAAAAAAAATAAAGAGTCACACCCTTGATTGTATTGATCCTCACCTGGGATATTTTATCATATTATTTTGTAGATGAAGTTTCAGAGATGCTAATTAACTTGATGAAGACAGTAACTCTAAAATGATTCAAAATCAGTTTTGGGTCCACCGCTCCTGAAAATCCCAGCTGTAGATCATTAGTGGTTTAAAAATTTGACCGAAAAACTTATTCATGAATATTCATAGCAGCATAATGTATGAGTTAAAATGTAGAAACAGCCCAAAGGTTCATCAACTGATAAATGGATAAATAAACTGTGGTACAGACATGTAATGAAATATTATTTGGCCATAAAAAAGAATGAAGTACTAACATATGCTACAACATAGAGAGACCCTGAAGACATGTTCAGTGAAAGAAACAAGTCATGAAATTTGCATAAGTTATATGATTCTATTTACATGAATTATCTAGAAAAGGCAAATCCATAGTGATGGAAAGTAGATTGCCAGGGATTGGAAAAGAGGTGGGAATATCAAGGACAGGGATAACTAAAGAGCACAAATTTTCTTTTTGGGGTAATGAGAATGTTTTAAAGTTCTGGTGATGTGTTGCCCAAGTTTGCGAATATACTAAAAATATTAAAAGATTTTAAATGAGTAAGTCATATGGTATATAACTTATAGCTCAATAAAACTGTTACTAAACTGGATATGGTGGCACTTGCCTATAATTGCAGCATTCCGGAGGCAGGAGGATTGGCACAACTTTGAGGCCAGTCTGGGCTACATAGTGAGTTCAAGACTAGTTGGAAATAGCAAAACTATGTCTCAAAAACAAAACAAACAAAACTAAGCAAATAAATAGCAAACAAAAAGGCCAAAACAAAACAAAAAGATAAAAAAAAAACTACATGTTATTTGGAACATCTATGGAGAAAGAGGGTCTATGTCCCTTCCCCATAAATCTGAGTGGGTTTGTGACTACTATGACCAGCACAATATGATAGAAGTGACGCTATGTGATGTCTGGGATTGGGCTTTTTAGCAGTTTCCATGTGACTTTCTCTAGAAACTGGTGCTTAAGACAATCCCTCTTACCACCCAACTGCCACCTTTTGAGAAGTCACATCTTGATTCCCCGGGTGACATTCGTTGCTAAGCCCAACCATTAGGCCAGGAGCCAGACATGAGTGAAGAAGTGCCCCGTTGCTCCTAGTCCTCAGCCACTGGAGTCGTGGTCACCAAAGCCTCAGACCTCAGGAAACAGACAAACCATTCCTGCTGTGCTCTGTCCAAACTCCTGAGCCCTGAATCCATGAGCATAACCAAAAATGTTGGTTTATGCAGCCAAATTGGGAGTGGTGGCTAAGTAGCAATACATTATCAGAAAACCCGCCTTCCTACTTCCCACTGCACGTTCTTTCCTCTGTCCCATTTGTCCCCTCCCAGATGTCTCAAGGGCCCTCATTCACATTCTCTGGAGAAGCGGGTGGCGCCCAGAACTGGAGAGGGCAAGGGTCTGTCTTTTTCCCTCACCCTGTCCTTCTCTGAGGGTGTTTCCTACACACTACATATGGTTGAAGATTTCACCTGCAGGTTCAAATTCCTGTGTGAATCCCTGGAACACCCAATGTGCACACCTGTTCTCTCTGCCCCAGGGAACTGGGAAAAAGGTTTGGACAGATTTGCATTTCTTCTATACCAACTCATTAACTCCTCAGTTCCTTGCCCAGGTTCCAGGCCACTCCCTGCCCTCATGATGCCCTTTAGCACCGCCAAGTCGGTGTGTCCACAGCACACACATCAGCTTCCCTCCAACACCTGCAGCTCTTTCTGTGTCCTCCACCTCTGAAAAAGGAAACCACCCTTCCAGCAGTTCAAACTCCAAGCGTGGGAGTCTTTTTTCTCCCTCCATACTTACCCCTAGACCTTGGTGTCTAGTGTGTGGGATTTAAATGTCACCTGGATTTTGATGACTTCTCCATTTTTTGTCTGCAGTCTTCACATTTCCTCTGAACATCTTCCCAGGACATCTGTTATAGTTTATACATTGTGTCAACTTGAGAAGTCCAGAAGCTTAATTAAGTAACTCAGCAGCTCTCCATCCTGGGGTGTAGAGCACAAGCAGTTACCTATTCATTGTGTCAATTTGAGAAGGTCAGAAGTTTAACTGAGAGACTCAGCAGGGAGCCAGCGTTCTTACTTTGTAAATATCTTCATCCTGTGCAAAGCAAGGCAAGGAGATTTGTGAAGCTACACCTGCCCTGAAGTAGGGGGTGGCCTGTGTACAATATAAGGGAGATAAAGAGGCCTACTCTTCCCCCTTTTACTCTGGCTGCTGCCTTGAAGTGTTGCCCCAGTGCCATGCCACCCTGCCTTGGAACCAGCTGACTATGGACTAAAACCTCCAAAAACTGTAAGATAAATAAAACTTTCCTTTCCTAATTTTGGGCATCAGGTATTCTGTCTCAGCAACGAGTGAAAAATAACCAAGACAACATCCATCTGCCACTTGGGGCTTATTCTTCATTCCTCTGCACCACACATCTGGTCAGCAAACACTGTTGGCTCCATTCAAGGTATTTTTGGAATCCAGTCGCGGCTCAGTGTGACCCTCCCACCTTGCAAGCCCCGCATCTCCCCCCAGGCTTACTGTAAGGCTCTCTGACTGAGCTCCCTGTTATTTCCCGCACAGGACTTTTGGTGATCCTTTCAGGTGAAGGAGGAGCCAGACCTTCCTCTACTGGAAACCTCTGCTGGTTCTTGTCTCAGTCAGGTTAAGAGCCCATGACCTGATAATGGCCAGCTACCTCGCCTTTCTGCTGTTTGCCATTTCTCCCTCCCTCTCTCGCACCCCTCACCCTTCTTGATCCCCCTGAAGATTCTGTGCCATACAGCCTTTGCAGCTGCTGTTCCCTCTGCAGGGAGTGGTTTTCCTGAAGACACCTACTGGGCTTATTCTCATTTCCCTCCATCTCTACTTGAATGTATCTAAAAGGGAGGCTGTTCCTAGCTGCTGCCTCCCCCAAACTCTCTGGCCCCCTTGCCTAGCTATGCCTTCCCCCATAACACTTCTCTGATGGATTCACCATTTGTCTTTTCCCAGTTATGTGGAAGCTGCACGAACTAAGGGACTCATCTGTCTTGTGCAACCTTGGTTCATAGAATGATGCTTAGACGATCTGGAGATAACTCAATGGTCATCTGTGGCATGAATGAATGAATTCCAGACAGCTCCTTCCCTCATATCAGTCATTTTCATTCTTTTTAAAGACACCCTGTAGTCCCTTTGTCATCACCCTGGTTCAGACTGCACGATTTCCCTTGTCTTTTGTAACTGTTCGGTAATCCATGTCCTCCCGTCTTCCTGTCCACCTAGGCCAGTGATGGCAAACCTTTTAGAGCCTTCAGTGATAACAAACAGCTTGCTGTGGCATGCGTGCCATAGGTTTGCCACCACTGACCTAGGTTCTTGCCATGGGCAATTAAAACATTAATTTCATGCTTTCCCCATATACTATATGTTACTAATAAAAAAGCAGACACAGATAAATAAAACAAAAGGTGAAATTCTATTCATATCCCTACTGTTATGGATTAAAAACTGGTGGTCAACTTAACACCAGCTGAATTAAATCGGCATGGTGCTGAGTGTAGATGGCCGACCTGAGGAAAGTTGCCAGCATGAATAGAGACGCGGAGAAGAAGAGCGGGGCATTGTGGGTTTTCCTAAGTGTTGCTGTTGGTTCTCTGGGAGGAGCTTATCATACTGGCTTCCCCAATATGAATTCGGCCATTATCATCGGAGGCGCTCGGGACCTTATCGCTGAGAGTGACTGTGGTTCACTTTGGTGGAGCTCTGCTCCTTACATTGAGCATCACTTCCTGGCTCCAGAGGGGAAGATGTTTGCTGTTTAATCTCCAGGAGAACCTTGTCACGCTGGCGTCCTGGTATATACTCGACTGTTCTCGTCAGAGGAGCTCGGGACTTCATTGTCACTGAGGATGGCTGTGATACTTTTCAGGGCAGCCCTGGTCCTTATTTCGAGTGTGACTTCTTGGCTCCAGTGTAGAACTCTCAACCTACTGCACAGCTCCTTCACCCCACTGGCATAGACTGTCTAGCTTCCACCACTGACATTTGGGCCTTCCCAGCACAGATCCATAAAACAGACTGGCATGAGTCCTTGTCGTGGGCTCTAGACCTCCAGTTGGATTCGTGGGAGGCATTGTCATGGGCTCTGGGTCTTCATTTGGGCTCATGTAGGGCACTGCTGTGGGATCCAGGCCCTTGGCTGAATATTCTGGGTCTTTAGTGTTGTGGACAGATTTCTTGCACTTTCTTGTATTTAACTCTGGGTGACCATCATAAAACAGTATTATAAATTCTGTGTCCTGTATGTAATTGTTCTCCTTGTTACCCCTGACTACAACACCTACCATTTAGAGATAAGCATGATTTTCACTTGAAGTGTTTTTCTGTGCACAAACTATGATATTTCTTACATATTGCTGTGTTTTTACTGATTGTCAGATTAATGTCCTACTTTGAAAAAACTGGAATTGTAGTAGCTGATGTTCACATTTAATGTGTGATTTGAAGCATGTTATTTGACCTTTCAATGCCTCGGTTTCCTCACCTGTAAAATGGGAATGGTGTTAATACCTATTCCACAGCAGGTGAAAGTGAACTTGGTGAGTGCTCAATAGTGTTATGACTGCTGTTGCTGAGTGCATATGCTGTCTGTAGCAGGCACATCCCAAGCACAAACTCAGGGAATTCACCCAACCACTCATGAAGCAGGTGCTTTAAGAGCACAATAACCTAAACAGGCTCCAGTGGTTTTACGAAGTGATGGGAAAGCGAAACTGGTCCTGGCTCTCTTCAGCTTACAAGAGTCAATGCTGCTACTGTCCATAGGATACTTAATGTTAATAGCAATAGCTGGCCACCAGTCTGCTTGTGCCCAGTGCTAAGGGTTTGCGTGTGCAGACAGTCTTCTCACTGAGCCAGTGTTCATATCTGCGCATAGCTTGATGGATCAATTAGGGAATACCATTTTCATTCTGCAGCTCGTGATTGGTTATACATCAGCTCAAGCTGGTAGCAGCCCGGAAGCTGTGGCTGTGTGCAGCTGCTGGCTGGGTTTTGCTTTGTTTATTCTAACAATGGTTGCTTCTCAAGGTGTGTTAGTGATGGTGCTGGTGGTGATAGCAATAGGGAGGCCAGCATTCTGGCAGAAAATCTAGATGTAAGCAAAGCCCAGGAATACTCAGGAAGGTTTACTTTTCATAGCCGTACACATATTTCTATGACGAACACCTTTATTATTAAGATATCAATAAGAAAAATGACTTTGCAGTTGCCAGACTGAAAATATCTAACCTAAGCAGATTTTCTCAATGATTTTTATGATTAATTTCAAAAGAATGACAACAACAATAATAATAACCTTGGCTAACATTTATCGAGCTTACTACTGTATGTGTCAGGCTTTAGGACAAGAGCTTTATATATATGATCTATTAAATCTTTAAAACAACCCTTTTTATTACTGGCTCCATTATACAGATAGGGAAATTAAGGCTTAGAGAGATGAGGCAATTGCTTGATGTCACACAGAAGGAAGTAGAGCTGGGCCCAAATATATGTGGTCTGGTTTGAACCAGAGGCCACAGCCCCTCTGCTCTACTATGGGATTGTTGACAAGGTGAGATTTCTTAGGTTATTGCAAGATGCTCACAATATCTTATTTAGTTTTCCTACCAATCCTGGGGAGAGCTACTTTGCTTTTGCTGTTTCTCAGTGAAGATCAGGCACAGTGATGTCAAGGAAGCTGCCTTTGCGAAGCCACACAGCCAGTAAGTGGCTGAGCTTGAGCCCCAGGTGATAACTGATGAACCCAGAGTTCTTGACCTCTCTGGCTCAAGCCCTTCGGTATTTCCTTTATAGCACCATGAACATGTCCATCTGTGACTGATGACAGTTGTCATTCTAAAAACACCTGTGCGCCCATGTACCTACCTCCCTAACTAGAGGGCAAGCTCTGCAAGGGTAAGGTGGGTGGTGAGTCTTGCTCTTTGTTGCGCCCCACTGCAGAGAAGATGCACAGTTAACATTCACAAATCGAACGAATGAATGATAGGTCTTCTAGAGGCACAGAGCTGGAGCTGGCGGGTACCGGGCATACACCCGAGCTCCCTTAGCCCCATTAAGGCAGATTCCAAGGCTCAGGACTTTGTGTTCAACCTTCCCTGACCTCAGCCACTGTAGAAGGTTGTCAGTGCCTGAGGCCCCCAGCAGGTGGGACCTGGAATTACCCTTGCCCAGCACCTTGCCTTTAAAGGCACAGATAATGTTGAGGGGCTACGCACATTCACTCCCCCTTTCTCCTGACAAGAAAGGTCCATTTTAAAAAAATTATATGTCTATTTTTTAACTGACACATGAAATATGTTTTACTTTTAAATGACATAAAATAAAATGCATTTCACTTCTAACTGGACAGAGTAATTGTTCATAATTATGGGTTATAGTGTGACATTTCAACTCATGTATACAGTGTGTAATGATCAAATCAAAGTAATTGGCATATCTATCATCGCAGATATTTATCTTTTCTTTGAGTTGAGAACATGTAAATTTCTCTCTACTAGCTATTTTCAAGTATTGTATTCAATTGTCAATTTCAGTTATTCTACCATACTATAGAACTCTAGAATTTATTCCTCCTGTCCAGCTGCATCCCTGTACTGGTTATCTGTTCTTCTTCCTTCTCCAAACCCTTTCCAGTTCTGGTAACCACTATTCTGTTATTTTCTCTTCCTCTTCCTCCTCTTCTTTGTTCTCCTCCTCCTCCTCCTCCTCCTCCTCCTCCTCCTCCTCCTCCTCTTCTTTTTTAAACAAGGTCTCTCTGTGTAGTTCAGGGTGGCCTTGAACTCACTATGTAGCCCAGGCTGGCCTGAAACTGGCGGCAATCCTCCTGCCTCAACCTTCCAAGTGCTGAGATTACAGGTGTACACCACTACATCTGGCTGTTCTCTACTTCTTAGGTTCAAATTTTTGGCTTCTACACATAAATGAAAGCAAGTATTATTTGTCTTTCTGTGCTTGACTTAATGTAATGTCCTCCAGCTCCATCCATGTTGCTACAAAAGACAGAATTTAATTCTTTCTATGGCCGGGTAATACTCCACTGGGCATACATACCACATTTTCTTTATTCATTTATCTGTCAATGAGCACCGAGGTTGGTTCCTCTTTTTTTTTTTTTCGGCACCAGGGATTGAACTCACAACCTCACGCCTGCCAGACAGGCACTTAAGCCACTGAGCTAAACTCCTGGCCCTAGTTTTTTGAGGCAGGGTCGCACTATGTAGCTCAGGTCGGCCCTGCGCTCGCATTCCAGCCCAAGCCGGCCTCGAACTCACAATGCTCCGCCTACCTCAGCCTGCCGAGTGCTGGGATTAAAGGCATGTACCACCACGCCCGGCTGGTTCCTCCTCTTAGCTATTGTGAATTGCAATAAAAGTGTGAATGAAGATAACTTCTGCAACACACTGATTTCAATTCCTTTGGATTTATACCTGGTAGTGGGATTGCTGGATGAAGTCTATTGCTGAATTTTTGAGGAAACTGCATAGTTTTCCACAAGGGCTGCACTAATTTACATTCCCGCCAACAGTGTGTGTTTCTCAGGAAAGGCCTACTTTCTTTGGTTATGCCCCCTTGAAACTAAGCTCTCAGGGAACAGACCCCTCTTCAGGATTGGAATACAGGTCATGATTTGTCTAAGCCAGTCATGGCAATTATATTGTCTTTGCCAGATATCAGTTAAATGAAAGGTGTGTGATCCAATTCTGGCCAATAGACCTGAGGGAAACTAATGGAGAGGCTTCCAGCGAAGGTTTGTTTCTATTACAGCTTGTTGTAGTCAGGGGTTACAGGGAGAACAACTACATACAGGACACAGGGTTTGTAATGCTGTTTTATAATAATCACCCAAAGTTAAACACGAGACGGTGTAGGAAGATCTGTCCACAACACTAAGACCCAGGATAGCCGGGGGCCTGGATCCCACAGCAATATCATGCAAGAGTCCCACTAGAGACCTGAATGCATGACAATGCCTCCCACAGTACCAAATGGGAACCTAAGAGCCCCCAATAAGGGCTCACGCCAGTTTATTTACGGTTCTGTGCTGGGAAGGCCACAGGTCAGCGGTGGG
>RJWM01023282.1:19585-31805 GCA_004363535.1 Dasyprocta punctata
GGGCTGCCCTGAAGAGCACCACAGCCATCCCCAACGGCGACGAGGTCCCGCGCTCCTCCGACGATGGAGAACAGTTGGGCACAGGTCAGGAAGCCCAGCGTGACAAGCTTCTCCAGCACACAGCCTCCCCTCCGGAGCCAGGAAGCGATGCACAGTGTGAGGAGCAGGGCTCCCGCAACGTGAACACAGCCACTCTCACCGATGAGGTCCCGAGCTCCTCCGACGATAATGGCAGAGTCCATATTGGCGAAGCCAGCATGACAAGCACCTCCAGGAGAACCAGCGGCTCCAACAGCAACTCTCGGAAGAACCCACAACGCCTGGCTCCTCTTCCCCACGTCCGTATTTATGCTTGCAACTTTCTTCAGGTGGAGCATCTTTAACTCAACACCAGCTGAAGCTGGTGCTAATTTGACCACCAGTTTGTAATCCATAACACAGCTGTAGAGGAGAAATGCCTTCTTCACTGAACACTGTTATGTCTGTGATGATAGTAGGCACTATTTGCCTCCTTCTCATGACCATGAGGCAAGACAACGTGTGCATGAAGGAGACTGACGCTTCTTTGAAGATAACACTGAACTGCTGAATTTTCAAACCCCAAAACTTCTCTCCCTTGTTATTAAGTAAGAAAAAAAAACTCCACATATTTAATGGGCTTTCTGTTCTTTGTTGCTCAGACCCTCTGGATGGCACACGGTGAGCCTCTGGTTCAGTTGTTTCTCTGTGCTTTGATTCCTCATTTCAGGGTAATGAGGGGTGGAGACTGAAAGCTAGCATTTGTGAGGTCCTTACTACAATTGCATTGCCTCCTTTCTTCCACTCAGTAACTACAAGTACTCAAACTATTCCCAATGTACTGAGAAGGAAGCTGCAGTGCAGTCACACTAGGTGGCTTGCCCAGGGTCACACACTGAGGTTCCCTTTTGCCCACAAGATGAAAGCCAAACTTCTTACCGTGATATTCTATGCCCCTCCAGATCTTTGTGCTGCTGGGTAGTTCCTTCAGAAATGGCTTGCCAGTTAAACTTATTTCAGGTCTTTCTTGCCTCTAACAAAGAATTGGATGAGACAAGCCAAAAATGATACCAAAAGTTTATTTGAAAAGTGAGGGGTGAAGGGGTAAGGGAAAAACTAACTCTTCAGAGTGAACTTGGGCCAAACAAGAGAGAAAAGGATAAAAAGAGCAAAAATAAAAGTACATCCTGTGTCTGGAAGATACAGCATGGGCTACCATGAAGAGTCATGATAATAGGCTCCTGCTGGAAGTGTCTGTGTTCTTTTATATCGTTTGCATCTCAAGGGAGCCTGCAAGACGTTCCTCATGAGAGGTCCTGAGAACTGTTTAGTCCTGGGACCTCACAGGAAGTCCTGGGATCTTGTAATTGACGGATTCCGCTTATTTCCTCAGCCAGCTTTGCCATGCCCTACCTCCTTGTTCCTTTCTACTTTCCTCATCTTCAGATCTTGCCACTCTTCCCTGCTCACCTCACTCCAGCCAGGCCAACTTTGTTTTGGGTCCTCACTGGTGTTCCCTTTGTGCACGTGGCTCCCCCTGCCTGTGACATTTTACTTCCTTTTTGCTTGATCAAGTACAATACACAATATTTGCCTGCTTGCGCGCTTTTCTTTTCCTTCCTTCCTGTTCTGGGTGGAACCCAAGCTAGTGGCCCACCACTGAGCCATACTCTCTGCTGCCAGCTCACTGTTTAGGTATTGATTGTGCCGTTGCCTCCTCTCAGAAGCCCTACTGACCACTCAAGGTGGCTCCAGCTGCCCTTCCTTGGCATACACACAGTTCTAGATGTCCCCCACAGCGCTGCAAGCCTCATGCAGTCACAGGTGGGGATTTTTGGAGGTGGCTGCATCTAGGGTGTGAGGTGCTAGGATTAAGGATGTGATGCTGCTATTAAAGGTGCCCCGCCCTGTGTGTGAGTGCTACTTGCCCAAAGGGCAGATAGCCTTGATGGAATACAGGGGACAGAAAGGAGGCTTCGGGTTACTTCTGCTGTTTTGCTACTTGTCTGCTACTGCTTCCTGCTTGCTCTGCAATGCCTATCTGCCATGCCACCCTGCTTTGGAGCCAGCTAATTGTAGACTAAAGCCGCTACCAACTGTGAACTGAAATAAACCTTTCCTCCTTTAACTTTGGGTGTTACGTGTTTTGTCTTAGCAACGCAAAAAAGTAATTAAGACACCCAGACTCCCCACTACTTCTCACATTTTATTACAATGGCCTGGATTCAAGGTTGTCTTTCCACCTGACTATCAACATCTGGAGGCCTCTGAGAGCAGTATAGTCCAGAGCATGGACTCTGGCATCAGGGTTTGACCACCAGTTCCATTGCTGCCTGCATGTGGTACTAAGATGCACTCTCTCGGCCTTTTTTTGTACCTCACTTTTACCCCCTGTAAGATGGAGATGTATAATAGTTCTCCCAATGCCCCACATATTTAGTAATCATTCCATTGTTATGGGGATTAAATGAGTTTGTGTAGGCAAAATACTCAGGACAGTGCCTATTACATAGGAATTACAAAATAAGTCTTGCCTGTTTTTCTGTTATTGTCTCTGTGCTTAAAGTGCATGGGCTCTATCAGATATTTGGCAAGTGTTTGTTGAAAGAATAGAGTGGCGAAACTCAGATTACCCAGAACTCATTCCCTGGGGCCCTGATGTGACCCAAAATCCAACCCTGTTGAAGCTCTTGAGTCAGACACACTTAGGCTCAATCCTAGCTGTGTAACCTTGAACAAGTTGCTTTGTCTCCCTGTCCCTCCATTTTCTCATCTGTAAAATAAAGAAACCAGCACCTCCCATGGAAGATTGTTATGTCTAAGAAAGATTCAGCTGGCTCCGAGCCCAGCATATAGTAGCAGGAGCTCAAAAAACCTTCAGTTGCCTCCCGCCCCCATCTTTTCCAGGTCATCATTCTTACTAAGGGCCACATCAGAAGGAAGAACTTTAGGAAATTGGCTTCTGTCCACTTAAAATCTCAAAGGATAAAGTACTCTTTGTGGTTTAAAGACCCCCTTCTCCAGCTTGCACTGTCTAGATCCCCAACCAGCCAGGCTCCTTTGAACTCACTGGGCTTTGGCAGAAAGTAGACGCCCCACAGCACAGAGAGGGGAAGGAGGTGGCCCTCCCTACTGGCCCCCTGCTGAGTGAGAGGAAACAGGAGGAACAGAGAGGTCCAGGGCAAGGGAGTGCTGTAGCCCAGATGCTGGTCTTGACTTGTTCACAGGCTGCCTGGGTGGGTCTGTGCCACTCACGGCATCATTGTCCCCCTCTGTCCAATGGGGCTGGGCCCTGTGGCCTGTGCAGTACTTCCTGGGAAGCCCTTCTGAGATGCAGGAAGTGGGACCCCTGTGCTGCCAGGGAGATCAAAGGTTGGGTTCCCAGAGGGGGCCCCACAGCTGCCTGCCCTCTGAGCAGCTCCTGGCTTCCTGTTCTGCATAGAGCTCACTGTGTAGCCCTGGGAACAGCTGAGACCTCTGCTGAGGTCAGACAGTGGGCCTCCCCACTCTCTACTCTGGTCCTGGGTCACAGGTTCAAGATTCTTGACTGATCTTCTGTAAGCCGCCTGTGAAGGAGGCACCATACTGTGGAGTCTTCAAGTTTCATTCATAGGCAATGCCTGTCTGTACCTTAGGACACTGGGGAACCTCCCCAGACTCTCCATGACTAATGAAATCTTTCCACTCTCATCAGCTGGCCTGTGAGGCCCCATGACACCTGCTTTGCCAGGCTTCCCATCCTAAATTCCAGCTGGCTAATCGCTCCATGCCCTGACCAGTGCTTCCTTTACACTTTTGTAAAAGCAATTCCTGCTCCTCCCCACCCCCCCTCCCAGGTACTTAAGTTCAAAAAGAGGGTCAGTCCTTTCCTGGATTGTCTGAGGGAGACGTTATCACCATCTTTACTTATCTGGGGGGGGGGTGAGAAACAGAGACCCAGAAAAATGCAGAGCCCCTAGAAATTCTCCAGCCAACTCAAGGCTGAACCTAGTCCAGGACCTGCCCCTTCTCCCAAATCCAATGCTCCACTAAAGAAATAAATGATTCAGTAAATTGACTTTTGGAAGGATGTAAGGCAAACTTCATTCAGGACCATCACGATAGATATGTTCTACCTCGATGAGATTTTGCAGTGGGAGAGACAGGTTGACCTCAGTTGCAAATGCAGTATGGACAAATGGGAATTTATAGCCAAGGAGCAGGATGGGATAAATGGATGGAAAATTATGCAGAGGGGACCCTGGTTAGACTGATTTAATAGTATTCTTGCTGAAGACAGGCAGGGGTGGTCAGATGCCACCCAACGTTACTGGGAGATGGTAGATGATGAGGAGCCGATTGGATATGAAGCAAGGACAGATATCAAGGATAGGGAGCTCTTGCCAAACCAACTTAACAGGGTTCCTATGAAACTGGGATTACCATGAAATGCACACAGAGGCTTAGGAAGAGATTCAAGAACTTGACAAAAATGTGGGCAAGCAGAGAATCTTTGTTAACTCTGTCCAGACTTTCTCTTCCTGCATTCAATTGTTTAAGACTCTAGGATTTTCACAGCACAGAAATAAAACTTGAAGAAGCTTAAATTAAAAGGGAAGTCATTGAAGTATTAAATGGATATTAAGGCAGATCTTAGAGTGAGACTCAGAAGCCAGCCTGGGTGTGTGTGTGGGTGTTGCAGACAGTGACTGGGCCACCTTCTAGCCATATCACCCATGGCAAGTGAGGTCACCTATCACTGCTGCAATTTTCCTTATCTTTAAAGGACAGAGCTTAAAGTGATACCTCCTTCACTGGGTTATTGGGTGGAGTCAGTGAATTAGGGCAAAGAAGGTAGCTCACAGTAAGAAAGATATTTCATATCGTGACACAGTACATACATAAATGTAAAACACAAGTCTACAAAACAACATTTGTCCTTACTATGTATGATATGCACTGATACTTTCTGTTCTAGTTTAGTCTGGTCTAGAGAAGCCTATTTTGTTTATTTAAAGATATTGGTACCTATTTCTTAAAAAAATTTAATGACTACTCACCCTGTCATAAATTATGGTTTAAGTTTGAAAATTATTAATGTCTGCTAGAAGTTTTAAAAAGTACCTGGTACATAATCAGTTTTAATAATTATTAGCTATTCTTACTGTGGTTGTTACAAGGAGCCAACAGAGCAAGGACAGCTTTGATTTCAGTAGGTACTTCAGGATAACAAAGAGACTCTCTCCAGCCTCTGTCTCTGACCTTGGCTTCTCCTTGAATGTCAGCATCCTTCCTGCACTGGCTGGCTCCATTTAGGGGGAGCCATAGCTGCAGGTTTCGTTGTAAGGTCTGAGACATAGGAAGGATGCTGACACCCAAAGAGAAGCCGAGGTGAGAGACAGAGGCTGGAGAGACTCTTAATTAATCTGAAGTACTTGCTGGGATCAAGCTGTCCTTCTCTAGTATTGGTCAATCAGTTCCTAATAACAGCCACAAGAAGAGGAGCTAATAGGTATCATGCCTTTTTGTAGCAGATGCTTTTTAAAGCATTATTACTCCACCAACAATGAGGGACACGACGCTCTCCCGCTCCCTCCAGCTTCAGGGGTAGCATAGGTAGCGTTTGCTGTTTGTTTAGGTGGGTGCACACTACTCCAAGATTTATGGTACCCTCTCACCCCGTCCTTGTGATAATCTGAATGGATTCACTGTAAAAAAAAAAATGGCTGGTTGCTCACTAGACCCTATTCCCATAGGAAGTTAAATTTTCCAGGCCTTTGGCCATCTAGATGGGGCCATGTGGCTAGCTCTTGCTGGCGGCATGTGAATAGAAGTAACCCAAGGCCCAAGGCAGTTAAAATGAAAACTTCTCCATTCACTCACTCATTCATTCATTCATTCATTCTTTCTCTCCCTCCCTCTCTCCATCTCTTTCTCTCTCTTTAATCTGCCAGCTGGCTGAGGACAGCGCCCCCTTGGAGCTATGTGTTAAAGATTGTGGAATAAAAGGGATATATGCAGGAAAGAAAGAAGTAGAATTATCATTATTTGCAGAAGACATGATCCTCTACAGTGAAGACCCAAAAAATCCATCAAGAGACTCCTAGAATTATTAACCAAATTCAGCAATGAAGCAGGACACAAAATCAGCACACTAAAATCAATAGCATTCCTGTGCACCCATCATGAACCCATTGAAGAGGCCATTAGGAAAAAATACCATTAACAATAGAACCAAGAAAAATTAAATACTTAGAAAGCAACCTAACTGAGGAAGTGAAAGACATCTATAATGCAAACTATAGTACTCCAAAAAAGGAAATTGAAGAGGATGTCAGAAAATGGAAAGATATGCCTTGTTACTGGATAGGCCCAACAGAGTCAAAATGGCCATACTTCCAAAACTGATGCACAGATTGAAAGCAAACCCAATCAAACTCTCAACAGCATTCTTCACAGAACTGGAGAAAGCAATCCTAAAATTTACATGAAACCAGAAAAGACCCAGAGTAGCTAAAGCAATCATGGGCAACAAGAGCAAAGCAGGAGGCATCACATTATTGGACTTCAAGTTATACTACAAAGCTACAGTGATAAAAACATTGAGGCTGACACAAAAACAGACATGAGGATCAATGGAACAGAATAGAGGATGCAGAAACAACCCTAAGCACATTTGACTATTTGACCTATGACAAAGGGACCAAAACACCGGAGAAAAGCTGGCCTCTTTATTAAACGGTGCTGGGAAAACTGGCTATCCACATGCTGAAGATTTAATCTAGATCCATATCTCTCACCATGTACGAAACTAAAATCAAAATGGGTCAAAGAACTAAATGTTAAAACAGAAACATGCCTGCCAGACAGGCGCTTAAGCCACTGAGCCAAACTCCCAGCCCTGGTTTTTTTAGGCAGGGTCGCACTATGTATCTCAGGCCGGCCTTGCGCTCAAGTTGTAGCCCAAGCCGGCCTCTAACTCACAACGCTTCACCTACTTCAGCCTCCCCAGTGCTGGGATTAAAGGCGTGAGCCACCACGCCTGGTTTAAAACAGAAACATTTAACCTTCTAGATGACAAAATAGATAAAACTCTTGAAATCATAGGCATAGGCAAAGATTTTCTGAGCAGAGCTCCAGTTGCATAAGAAATAGTACCAAGAACCAACAGATAGGATCAAATCAAATTAAAAATCTTCTGCACAGCAAAAGAAACAATCAACAGAGTTAAAAGCCAACCTCAGAAAGGGAAAATTTCTCCCAGCTATTCCTGAAAACTAATTTCTAGAATATATAAAGAATTAAAAATTAGAGCCCCCCTAAATAAAAAAAAACCATTCAAAAAATGGGCAACTAAATGAACAGACACTTCGCAGAAATGGTACAAATGGTCAGTATGGCCATTAGAGAAATGTAAATTAAAGCAACACTGAATCTTACCCTGGCAAGAATGGTTATCATTGAAAAATCAAATAATAGGTAATGCTGAGAATGGTGTGGAGGAAAAGGAACCTTTCTACATTTTTGGTGGGAATGCTAACTAGTACAACCACTATGGAAATCAGTATGGAAATTCCTTACAAAGATTGACATTAGAAATTCCATTTGACCCAGCTATTCCCCTTTTAATTATCTTCCCCAAATTATCATATTGCAGTGATACATGCATCCTCATGTTTATAACTGCACAATTCACATGGTTAAATCTTGAAAGTGGCCTATATGTCCATCAACACATGAATGGATAAATAAAATGTGGTATTTATACACAATTGAATACTACTTTGTCATAAAGCAAGATAAATTTGAGTCATTTGTAGGAAAATAGATGCACCTTGAAACCATAATGTTAAGTGAAATCATACACACAAGCTAAGTATTGCATGCTTTCTCTTATGTAAGAAACACAAAGTATAAATAAAGAGAAAAGAAAAGATAGATAATAGGAAGTAGGGAGATCTTTCTCAGATGAGGAGATCAAGAGATGGTGGGAACAGAGTGGAAGGGATGAAAAAAGGAATTAAGATGTGTTTTGTTCATGTACCAACTCCCTGCAAGAAATGTAAGCATTATGCACTACAAACATGTAAAAAAGCCAGGCGTGGTGGCGCATGCCTTTAATCCTAGCACTCGGGAGGCTGAGGTAGAAGGAGTGTTGTGAGTTTGAGGCCCGCGTGGGCTACAATGCGAGTGCAAGGCCGGCCTGAGCTACATAGTGCGACCCTGCCTTGAAAAACTAGGGTTGGGAGTTTGGCTCAGTGGCATAAGACTCTATCAGGCAGGCGTGAAGCTGTGAGTTCGATCCCCGGTGTCACCAAAAAAAAAAAAAAAAAAAAAAAAAAAAAAAAAGAAAAAAAAAGCCACATGTAAAAAAATTTTAACTTAAAAAAAAAAAAAAAGATGGGAGAACCGCTGAGAATGGGTAGAAACTGCCTTGGAAGGCTGAGGCAGGCTTGCAAACTTGAGCCAGCCTAGGTAACATAGAGAGACTCTACCTAAAAAACAAAATAAAAACCCCTCCCGCTCACCTCCAAATAGATATTGAAAGCAAATGCTAGAGTTAGAGTTCATGAGTTCTATGAATGAGTTTATAGAGTTTTTTACTTGCAAAGAAAAAGTTTAGCACAAAATTGATAGCTGTGACTAAGAATACATGGCCTCATCCTACTGCCTTTGTGCTGCTACAACAGAATACCTGAGACTGTGTGCAATTTGTATAGAACAGCCGTGCTCACTGGCTCACAGCTCCAGAGGCTGGGGAGTCTAATATCAGTACGCTGGCATCTGACAAGAGTCTTCTCACTGCACCATGACAGGGTGGGAGGAATCATTTGGCAGAGGGTGATAAGAGGTTCATCCGTTTCTTTCAAAACAGCCCCTATCCCACTCATGATGGAGGAGTCTTCATGGTGTCCCCTCTCAAAAGTGCCTCCTCTTAATACTGTTACAATGACAAAAATTTCAACGTGAGTTTTAGAGAGGGCATTCAAATCATAGCAATCCCCCAAGCGAAAAGTGTTTACCATTTATCTTTTAAAGTTCATTTTATGTGTGAAAAAATGTTCAACAGCACTGGCCATTTGAGGGATGCAAATGAAAGTAACACTGAGATTCCACCTCACCCCAGAAAGAATGACTAGTATTAAGAAGTCAACCAATAACAAATGCTGGAGGGGCTGTGGACAAAAAGAAACCCTTCCCCACTGCTGGTGGGAATGCAGGCTGGTGCAACCACTGCGGAAATCAGTGAGGAGATTCCTCAAAAAGCTAGAATTGGAGGTCCCATTTGACCCAGCTATTCCCCTTTGGGGTATCTTCCCGAAAGAATTAAAAACACCCTACCACAGCAATATATGTGCACCTATGTTTATAGCTGCCCAGTTCATAATAGCTAGGTCTTGGAAACAACCTATATACCCTTCGACTGAGGAATGGATAAAAAAAGATGTGGTATTTCTACATAATGGAATACTACTCAGCTATAAAGAATGATAAACTAGACATTTTCACTCTTAAATGGATGAGTATTGAAAATATACTTCTCAGTGAACTAAATAAGTCACATGTTTGTAACCATTGCATTGTTGCACTAGTGTGATGAACTGAAAGTAAGAAAATCGATATATATATAAAAAATTAGTTAAGACAGTTAAAGAAAAAGAATTTTGAGTGAAAAGTAGTTTTAACAGGGTCATCTTCAGATTTCATTTTTAATGAGAAGTGTTCATTTGAAAATAATAGAGCAATCATAACAGAAAAGGTAGTCATATAGCTGGTTTCTCTTGATTCATTGAGGCAAAAGTTTTGTGCTAATAATTTTCTGGATAATGTTTCATGTCTATATCTTTTATCCTAAACAATTTCTGTGAATATAATATGCAATGTGCTGATTATTGTTACTCTCCTATTGGCTTGTTGTGAAATTTTTTTTTGCTTTGGTTTCTTACTTACCTTTTGTTTAAAATTTTAAAAAGTTTATTTTATTTATTTATTTATTTATTGGTACTGGGGATCGAACTCACAACCTTGCACTTGCCAGGAAGGTGCTTTTGCCACTGAGCTTAATTCCCAGTCCTCTTTTTAAGTTTAAAAAAAACATCATTCTTGTTCTTAATTAAAAAATAAAATCCCTTGGAAAGCCAACTTCTGTCATGTATCCACAGCTGGATCACTGTTGTCGATGAGGAGAGTGAGTTGATGTGATTGGCCAAGTTTGGCTCAGATGCTTCCTCTTTAGCCAATCAGTGCAGCCAGGAAGATAGTCATAGTCAGATAGCTGTAACAAAGGGAGATATTATGAACCATGTCGCCTCACAATTTATTTATTAAAGCCCTAACTCCCAGTGTGACTATAGAGATTTTACTGAGGTAATTAAGGTTAAGCAAAGTCATAAGAATGGGGCCCTAAGCCCATAGGACTGGTGATTCCCAGGACTGCAAAGAGAAAAAAATTAATAAAAAGGAAGAGGTACAAGAGTCTTCTTTCTCTTTCTATGTGTTTACGTAAAGAAAAGGCCAAGTGAGGACACAGTGAAAAGTTTCCCTCTGCAAGCTGCTGGAATCCAACCCTGCTGGATCTTGGTCTTGGATTTCCAGCTTCCAGAACTGTAAGGAACAAATATCTGTGGTTTAACCCACTTAATATGAGCATTTTGTTATGTAGTCTGAGCAAACAAATATCAGAGGAGAGATTTATGAAAAGATATGTGCTGGTTGTGGGCAGGGGGAGTATGGACACGGTGCCTTGGCACTGGGAGAACCATTAGAAACCAGGCACCACTTCCTCCATCCTCCAATTTGTGTCTGATGTGCTACTACCAATTTCTATTCACCAAGATGGTTATACACAGGAGTATTTATACTACTGGACAGAAATGGCAGCAAACTCACTCTGGTGGGGAGTTATAGACAAAGTCAAAAACGGAGCTCAAGTTTGCTTTCTCCTGCCACGATAGTCTTGGCATGGGCCCCAGTGATAGCCCTTAACATTCTAGTACTTAGGTCATTCTGGTACTCATTTTCCTTGTACTCAAATACTTAGATCATTTGCCTGGTACTCATGTACTTATGGTACATATACACATGGTGTATTCACATCCATATTGGTTCACACCAAAAAGTAAGGAACTGCTCAAAAGAAAGATGGGAATATATCAAAAGAACAGCAGAGCTAACTTGAAGAGGATCTCACTGGCCAAATCACAGAAAATTTAAAAATCAAAATTAATAATGATTTATAACCCACTGAAAAAAGCAAAAATCTGTGAGTCCATACTGACCTAAGTAAGTACATAAATTGGGGAGAAGAACATGTTTTTTCCTCACAGTGAAATGCCAACTACTAAATACTGAAAGATTGGGTTAGAAAACCATTAAAGGATGGTATTACCTATGGGCAAAACCTGATGAGAAACAGGTTATTAGTGTGGTCTCGAAGTACCTTCTCACTGGGAGTTTGGCTCAGCAGCTTAAGCACCTGCCTGGTAGGTGCAAGGTTGTGAGTTTGATCCCTGGTGCCACAAAAAAAAGGAAAAAAAAAAAAAAGAGGAATCAAAGTACCTTCTCATGAGAATTTTTAGTTACAAAGGTATCTAGTAAGGGATCAAAGTAAACAACACCAATACTGGGATAAACTGACATGGTTCCTGATCTGATATACTAAATCAGGGATGTGTGCAGTGTGTGTGTGTGTATGTGTGTGTGTGCGTATGTGTGTGATGGGAACTTGTTTGCTCAGGGTGCTGGCAGTTAAAGGCTGAAAGAAATTTTTTAAGAATTTAAAAATAGTGCCAATCCAGGCACTTTGGAAGCTGAGGCAGGATGATTGCTGTGAGTTCGAGGCCAGCCTGTGCTGCATAGTCGTGTCATGGCCAGCCTGAACTAAAAAGTGAGACTGTCTCAAAAACAACTCCCAGGTGTGGTGGCATACACCTGTAATCCCAGCATTTGGGAGGCTGAGACAGGAGGATCACCACAAGTTCGAGGTACCCTGGGCTACACAGTGAGTTCAAGCCAGTCTGAACTACATAGTGAGACCCTGTCTTAAAACAAAAAACAGCAACAACAAATGCTAGGTGTGGTGGTACAGCCCTGTAATCACAAACTTTGGGAAGCAGGGGTAGGAAGATTACAAGTTTGAGCCCAGCCTTAGTGAGTTAGCAAGATCTCATCTCAAAATAAAAAAATTAAATTAAATTTAAAAAGGACTGGTGGTGTAGCTCAC
>RJWM01023283.1:0-32403 GCA_004363535.1 Dasyprocta punctata
CTCCATTGAAGTATGGAGCTCTTGTGTGCTCTGCACTCTGGTGGGGGGAGCCCGAGCTCTCCAAGGCCCTGCAGCTATGCTGGTCAGTCCCTGATGAGCAGCTCTGGGGTCCTGGGCTCAGCTGGGCTGGGCTGTGTACTTCTGTGTCCTCCGAGGCTAGCCAGGCATTCCCCTGAGGGTCACGCTGAGTCCTGGGTCATGCTCAGTCACGGGATCTGGTAGAGCTGGCTCCTGTGCGCAGCAAGTGAGGGCGGCCTCCCGGGGCATGCGGGTAGAGCCTCTGCCTTAACTGGGTGGGGGCCAAGGCCTCCAGGTCCCAGGGAGCTAGGCAGAGTGTACCCCGGAGTGTGATGCCCCCAGACCCTGAGTCTGGCTGCAAGGAGTTCAGAGCAACAGTTGTGCCGTGCAAGCCTGGGCGAGTCCCAGCCCTCCATATTTTAAATTTTAAGAACAATGAAAATTTAGCAATCAATGCATATACAATCGAGTGTCTGTAAGGAATAGAGCACTCTGTATAAGATATGAAGAAGAAAAATTGTTATCATTACTAGGATACTTTGATAAATTCCTTTCAAGGTCAAAATTGTATCTAGCACTAACTTATGCATTGATGTGGAGAAAGAGTGTTTATGACAAAACTTTTAAAAACCATTTAAAATAGTTCAGGAAATAACTTCTGTATATCACAGACACTCACTGCGAAAACTTATCCTAGAAATTCTAGGAGGCAAAAACAAACAAACCGATATTCTATCTCCTACACACACACACACACACACACACACACACGTATACATGCACAAAGGCTCATTGCTGTCAAATGAGAACAGTCCTCTGACAGACACAGACTAGTATTACAATAACCCTACGAAAACACAAACAGAAGCCTTCAGAAAAGCGTTAGCAAGCTTCCAGTTGGATAGAATTTAGTAAAATGCAGAAAATTAATCTTATACTGCAACAACCAATAAAATGGGAAGTCTGAGTGTTGTACATTGAAAATACGGGAGTGATGTAGAAATAATGACTAGGTAAACTAAAATTCTATAGGGATGAGCTTTTCCTAAATGATTCGCAAATCACTGTCTCATTTCTTCCCTAGGGGCATGGGATTTTGGGTACAATATAGGAGTCAGAGATTGCAGTTACACAAAAGGGCTTTACTGAAATAAGGAGAATGAGCTATGCTGTTCTGTGAGCAGGTGGATCTAGTCTGACTGTTTTGGGAATTAGAGCAGCAAGCTGTCTATGACATATATGTGGGTAAAGGATGAGGATGAGACTAGGCCTGAAAGAGTGAAATCTTTTGGACCTTGCTGTGTTTGAGAGGCAAAATCTATGAAGGAAAGAGTCCTACAATATACACAGATCCGGCATATTCTGATAATGTGTGTGTGTGAGAAATAAACCAAAGTTTAATCTGCCACAGTCTTTCAGGAGTAAAGAGACAGAAATCTATAAACTCACAAAGGCTGTGTCTAAGGAATAGCAATGCAACAAAGATGAACAAAATCTTAATGAAAACTGCAAACTAGACCTCTATTGTGATGAAGTGATGAGTCTCTTATGGGAAAATCTTCCCCGCTGTCAGATAAACTACAGAGTTGAAGCCTTTATAATTGTTTAATACACGTTTGATACATAATCAAAAGTTCCTAGTCATGCAAAGCAGCAGGAAAATGTGACTACCAATCCAGACAAGAAATAAGCAATAGAAGCACATGGACAAATGACCAATATATTAGTGTTATTCCAGAGAAAAACACTAAAATATATAAGATCAATACAGTACCAAAAGTAAAGGTTCTATAAGCATGAGACAGACTTTGAAAATTTAGAAAGCGCAATATCTGAAATAAAAAATAAGGATGAGAGTAAACTCCACAGAGAAATAAACAAGATTAGTGAACTAAAAATTATAGATTTAAAAATTATAAACTGAAACATGAAAAGAAAAGCACAGAAAAAAGACAGTGCAAGAGATAAATGACATAGAGAGCAAGGCTAACATTTCTATACTTAGGTTGTGTAAAAGGGAGAACAGAAAAAATGTGGCAGATGCAATCTTTGAACAATGACCAAGAATTTTGCAAAACTCATAAAAGTTATCAACTCATAAGATCAATAAAATGAAGGCCATAATTGATCATGCCAAGATTAAACTATTGAAATCCAAAGACTGAAATGAATAATAAAAGCAGTAACAGTGAAACTGATGGCTGATTTATCAAGAGAAATATGGAAGTCAGTAAAAAAAAAAAATGTGCTGAGCTTTGAAAGATTTTAAAGAACTTCAAAACAAAAAGATATATAGATTTTAACCCAGGGAATACATCCTTCAAAGTTAAGGGTACAATAAAATATTATGAGACAAAGACAATCAGAGAATTAGTCAACAACTGAGACAATTGGTTGCTAAGCAAGAAATACTACTGGAAGTCTTTCAGGCTGAAAGAAAAATAGTTCCAGATGGAAAGATGAGGCTGCAGAAAGGAATGGAGTATATAGCTATCTAGAAATTACTTTTGCTTATGGATGTACGACATGGGTAGAAGAAAAGTATAACACAACAGTAGTATAAAAGGTAAGTGGGAGCTAAATGAAGCTAAAGTGTTATAGATTTAGAATTGTCTAGAAAATGCTAATTGAACTAAAGTAGACTTTAATAGGTCAGGAATATACACTAAAATTTCAAGAATAAGTTTTGAAGAGGAATACAAGGAAGGAATAAGAAACTATACTAAATGTAATTAAAACTAACAGGATAAAAACATGGAATAAAAACACTTGATTAATCCACAAGAACAAAGAAAAAAGAGAAATAAGATAACAAATAGTACACGCAAGACAAAAAAAAAGCAAGATGGTAGATTTAAACACAATCATACTGTATTAGTAGTTATATAAACTCTAAAAGTGTCTGTATCTATAATTTAAAGAGACTGTCAGAAACATGCTTAAAATATGAGGACAAAGAAAAATAAAATTAAACGCAAAGAAAAAGATGCACCATGAAATATTAATTAAAAGGAAGAGCCATGATTATATTAATATCTAAGCAGATTTTCAGGTAAGAAGGCTGCTAGGAATAAAAGGCAGAATAATTCATGATTAAAGGATAATTTTAATAAGAAAATGAAACAATCTTTCTGTTCTTATAATTTACAAATTCAAAAACATATAAAGAAAATATTAACTGAAGAGTAAGGAGAAATATACATCTGCAATCACAGATTTTAATGTACCTCTCTCAGTAGCTGGTAGAATAAACAGACAAAAAGCTACTAACATTATAGAAGATTTAAGCAATAGGATGGACCAAGTTGACTTAATTGATGTATATAGAACATTATTCACAATACCTATACCTAAAGACAAAAACTATTTTCAAGCACATGTAGAATACTTATTAAAATGCATCTCTAGAGGATCACTTTCCACAAATAGTAACTATCAAAATAAATATACAGAGAAAAGAAAGCATTTACTTCATTAATGTGATTAATTTCCAGCATGAAAAAAGGAATGCTCATAGGCTGGTAGGATTTAGCAGGAAGAAAAGAATGTTCTTGGCATAGAGAGGAACTTGCAAAAGTGTGTCACATTTTGATAATATGACAAGTCATTTCTTGACATTAAAGTAGTCGTCACATGTGGAAGTTAGACATGAAACTAGGGAGAATTAGCAGCACTTACATTAAAAAAGACTGTACATGCTTCACTAAGTTTTGGGGAGCTGTTGATTTTTTGTTTTATTTTTAAATTCTGAAATTATAGAGGGAATAATTATGTTGATGAAATATATAAGAAAATCAACTTGCTTGTTGAAAGTTTTAAAGTGGCAGTAATTTAGAAAGTGGACTAGAACTGTGCATGACTAGGAGGAGTGAGGCCATAGAGCAGATTACTGTAGGAATGTTGGTGAAACATAACAAGAGCATGACCTGGGAAAGTCAGAATGACCTTGGAAAAGATGACATACTTAAGAGATAGTAAAAGTAAATCATCTCTAGAAATAAGTAATCAGCATCAACAATTAAGACAGAGAAGGTGGGCAATGGAGCAGACTGAAGAAAAATATTGAGGTTGTCAGGTCTCTGAACTAGACTCCCGCCAAACTAGGAGAGAAAAAACTCCCCCAAACAGATCCATTATTCACACCTGGGGGACGGTGGCCTTCAACAGGAAGCCAGCAGCTGTCCCCCACACAGTTCAACCTGCAAAGAACTGGTTCCACGAAAAACCACAAGAGACGTGCTATGCCTGCCAACACCCTGTACCCAACCCTGTCTATCACCTAGCCTTAGACCTCCTACTCAGAAACCCAACATTTTGCACCCCTCTCAGAAATACCTCCCTCCCCTACCTAAACTCCCCTATAAAAACACGCCCTTACCCCTTGCTCAGGGCCAATGGTCTTTTCACCCTTGGCCCAACCTCACCTGGTCTGCAATAAAGTTATCACTGTTTGCTTCAACCTTGCCTGCCTCAGTGGTCTCGGCCAAGGCCCAGTTTAGCCTAACAGAGGTGAGTTCACTTCTTTTTGGAACATGCTATCTCTGAGGTACCTCTGAGGCCCCTACCTGGAAATATTTAGCAAAATTCAATATGTAATTTGGAAGCTCTGAGAAAGAAAAGGACTAAAAAAAAAGATCTAGCATTTTAAATATCTACAGCCATGATCATGATCGGAGGATAAGAGGGAGGGGTAAAGAAAAGAGACTAAGAAGAGAGGAGGTAGAAGTTAAAAAGAGGGTAGGGTAGAGTAAGAAAGAGGAAAAAGAGAAAGGAAGGGAAGATAAAGGGAAAGGAAGGGAAGATAAAGGGAAAAGAAGGGACATATAGAGAAGGGAAGATGCAAAGATTGCACTCATGGTTTAAAAATAATAGCTGTTCAAAAGCAATTCTGGCCAACAAAGGTAAGGCAGGAGGCATCACAATCCCTGACTTGAAAGTATATTGCAAAGCTACTGTGATTAAATCAGCATGGTAAAGGAATAAACACAGACCTGAAAGCCTGGCATGGTGGGGCACGCCTTTAATCCCAGCACTCAGGAGGCTGAGGTAGGAGGAGTATTGTGAGTTTAAGGCTGGCTTGGGCTACAATGTGAGTGCAAGGTTGGCCTGAACTACATAGTGTGATCTGTCTCAAAAAACTAGGGCTGGGAGTTTGGCTCAGCAGCTTAAGTGCCTGTCTGGCAGGTGTGAGGTTGTGAGTTTGATTCCTGGTGCCACCAAAAAAAAAAAACCAGACCTGAAGATCAATGGAATAGACCTGAAGATACAGCCACAACTACAAACACACTCAGCCACCTCATTTTTGACAAAGGGGCTACACATGTACATTGGAAAAAAGATAGCCTCTTTAACAAATGATGCTGGAAAAACTAGCTTTCTGTATGCCATAAGCTAAAACTAGATCCATGTCTATTACCATGCACTAAAATAAAGTCAAAATGGATCAAAGATCTGAATATTAAAACAAAGACACTAAATTGCTGGAAGACAAAGTAGGTAAAAATCTTGAAGACATAGGAGTAGGCAGAGAGTTCATGAACAGAAATCAAACTGCATGGGAAACACTTCCCAGAATCAATAACTGGGATCTCGTCTTACTAAAAAGTTTTTGCATGTCCAAGGAAATCTCCAACAGAGTGAAAAGAAGATCCATGAACTGGGAAAATATCTTAGCCAATTGTCCATCAGACAAAGGACTTCTATCTAAAACATATAAAGAATTTTAAAAAATCAGGCCCCTAATCATTTTAGGATTGGGCCCTAATCAAGGGCCCAATCCAAAAATGGGCATGAATACACAATTTTCAGAGGAAGAAATACAAATGGCAAATAAATATATGAAAAAACATTCAACATCAGTGGTCATTTGGGAAATGCAAATTAAAACAACACTGAGATTCCATCTCGCTCCAGAAAGAATGACCAAGATAAAAAAAAATCAACCAATAACAAATGCTGGAGGGGCTGTGGGGAAAGAGCAACTCTTCTCTACTGTTGGTGGGAGTGTAGACTGGTGCAACCACTGTGGAAATCAGTGTGGAGATTCCTCAAGAAACTAGGATTAGAGATCCCATTTTGACCCAGCAGTCCCACTTCTAGGCATTTTCCCAGAATTGAAAACATCATACCACAGTGATATCTGTGCACCCATGATTATAGCAACCCAATTTGTAATAGTCAAATCTTGGAAACAACCCAAGTGCCCATCAGTCAAGGAATGGATAAAAAAGATGTGGCATTTTTGTACAATGGAATATCACTCAGCTATCAAGAAAGATTGCATTGAGACTTTTACAAGTAAATGGTCACGACTTGAGACCATACTTATAAGTGAAATAAATCAAACTCACATGTGTAAATACCATATTGTCTCCCTAGTGTAAGAAACTGAAATAGTACATATTATCCAAAATCTACAATAAATGCTGTTAAGGGTAAGAAACTGCTCAAAAAGCAAAAGTAATTGGGAAAGGGAAAAGGAAGAAAGAAGGAAGGGAAAAGGAAAAAGACATAAATCTGTATGTATGTATGTATATGTAAGATAGCTAAAATGACTATACTGCTGAATGTATTAGTAATGAGAAAGAACGGTTAACACTCATATGATTAGACCAGTTTTACATGTCTATATCTGTTAATGTAAATAACCGTGTTGAAGGTAACAATACACAATATTGCAACCATTGTCAGATTCCTATCATCTTGTTTTGTAAACCTATAATGTTACTGTTTTGGATTTGCTGTTGTTGTTTGTTTGTCTCTTTTGCTTTTTATCTTTCTTTTCTGTGTCTTTTTTCTCTTAAATAAAAAAATTTTAAAAATAGCTATTACTTATTAAAAGCACTGAGCATGAATCACAGACCTGTTACACAAGAAAAAACTTTTCTTTTACTATACTCCAGTAATACAATGCCTCAGTGACCCCCAGAAAAATCCCATACACATACCAGGCAATTCTGTGGGTGATTCTCCACAAACAAGGGTTGGGTGTCCTCCAATTCAGTTTTGACACTGTTAGATCCCACTGGTCAAGAGTTCAGTCTCACAAGACCGCTCGCACTTCAGATGCCAACTATAAACTCAGGTTGTGGTCTAGATTTCTGACTGACCGACTATACATCAAGATCACCACATCCTTGGGCTTTGCTCCAATCAGTTTTTTAAGAGTGGCTCACAAAACTCAGGCAAATACATTACTTTATTTTTATGTATTTGTAATAAAGGACAAATCAAAGGACACATACGAGTTGCCAAATAAAGAGAGACAGAGGGCAAGGTAAAGAAGGAAACAGGAGCACAAAGCTTCTATGCCTTTCTAGGCATCGCACTCTCCCAGAATCTCCACAAGTTCAACTGTCCAGAAGCCCATGTCATCCTCATCTTTTGGGGCTTTTATGGAGGCTTCATTATGTACTAGTGATTAACTGCATCACTGACCCATGGTGATCATCAACTCAGCCTCCAACCATTACTCCCTCTCCACAGGTTGAGGGATGAGGCCAAAAGTTTCAATTCTATAGACATGTTTTAGCCATTTAAGTGGCACCCCTCCCCCATCCTGAAGCTATTTAGGGGTCTCATTAATGTTCTGTAGCCACTCCAGAGATGATTTCAAAGGTTCTAGGAAGAGTCATGTACTAGCAAACAAGACAAAGATGATACATACATATGTGCATACATCTGAGATTGTCTATTTACGTACATATATATAATCTCACATATACGCACATATACATAAATAATCTCACATATATACACACATATACACATATTAGTATATAAAACTATTTATATATAAAGGCATATATATAACTACACACATATAATCATAAATCACAAAATAGTTACAAGCCCCTTTAAAATGTTATTCAAAATTTAATCCTAAGAACCCTATGAAGTGGGTCCTAATCATTTCCACATCATAGAAAAGAAAATAGACCTTAGGATTAGATTTTTAAAAGCACACATGGGCCTTTAAACCCAAGCTCTCAGTGAAATCAATCCAAGTGCAAAATAATCAGACCTTTGGACAAAATAAAAAATTTATCAGGAACATGATCTCCCTACGGTGAACGTCAGACATGACTAATAAGTGGTATGAAGATATACAGTTTTAATTAAGTGAACTACAAATCTGTTTTGTAGTGTAGAACACTTTCAGAGATGAAAACCTAACTTACAGGAATTTGCACATCTGTAAATCATGACTTTAGTAAATCTATAAGGTTGCATTATTATACATAGTTATGGATATTACAAACAAGTCATATGTCATCTTGGCTTTCTAGATTTAGGGTCTTGTATTTGGAAATGTGTATACATTTGAGACACAGAATTCTGGATTTTTTAATAAGATATAAAATTTCAATGTTACAGAAAGGCAACTTCACTATAAAGACCACATATCAAGTAAATGAGAAAAGACTCGTATATGTGTTAGTAGATACTTAGGAGAGAAAAGCAGAAAAGGGAATTGAAAGAAGAAACAAGTAGGAAACAAGTACCTCATAAAAAGTCAACCTCTGTCTCCAGAGTAGTAAATTATAAATTGAGGGAACAATTTAAAACAAAAAACTAGGCTAGAAAGTACACTTTGTGAAGGGAAAATATTGTAAATTTAGAATAAAGAATTTTAAAGGAATTTTAAAGTATGAAAAATTTTGGAGCATTCCATAGTTTGCAATTCTAAATTCTGTAATACCAAAATATAAAATTCCCTATAAATTCAACTTCCTAAAATAACATGCTAGGAAATATTTTTCTTTTATATAGATAAGCTATATACACACTAAATTTACCATTGACATCCAAATTAAAATGTTTTGTTAAGTATTTCTTATGATATTGTTCTCACATTGAAGTAATATATTTTTAATCCAATTAATGAAATTGTGTTAAAGTTACTTTTTTTCAACACTTACTGAAAACACAAAGTGGAAATGGGAGTGAATGATATAAATGAAGTAAATAATCTTTTTTGTTTGCTGATTTCTTTTTGTTTTTGCCTACATTGTCCTTGAGAACATGCTGGCAAATTTCAAAGCTCTTTGGGGTCACTATGAAATATTTACCCTTTCTTGTCATTTCCAATTGAACAAAATTCTCATGCAATAGAAAGTGCATAAGAATTATGAAATAAGCTAATTTTCCACTGTAAAAAGTATTTCTGGGTTTGCAATTTTTTAAACTTTTATTTTACTTATTTGCATTAATGTTAGCCATGATTCTAGATCTAAAACAGAATCACAAATTAAGTTTAAAAGGAAATTTGGAAACAGTCTAATCTAACCCATCCATTTATGTGCAATTATGGCTGATATTTAGATCCCCCCCCCACCTCAAAGTCTCATGTGCTTATAGGTGGAGCTTTTGGTTTATCATGGGGGCATGATAATCATCAGTGGCTTATTTTAATGATAAATTTATAGCTGATTTGCGATTAAGCGGCAGGATCTTGTTGGAAGAGGTGGTTATGGAGGGCAAAACCTGAAAGGGTTTATCTCTCCCCTGCTCTTACTTTCACTCTCTCTTTCCTTTTCTAGCTACCATGCTATGAGCTGCTTCTCCTTTACCATGCTGTCCTGCCTTGGAGCCAGCTGACTGTGGACTGACAACTCTATAAACTACGAAGCAAAATAATTTGCCTCCTTTAAATTGTGGGTGTCAGGTATTGTGTCTTAGTGATGAGAAAGTAACTAAGACAGATTTTGGTACCAGAAGGGGAGTCATTGTTGTGACTGTACCTGACCATGTGGTTCAGAAATCTTTGGAACTGGTTGGTGAGAAGAGTTTAGAATGGTTTGGAGATGCCTGCTGGAGAACCAGCTCCACAATGTTGACATTGATTGGAGATTTTGTTTGGAAGACCAGAATGCTGACAGAAATGCAAACAGAAGCTGGGGATTTAGCTCAGTGGCCTAAAGTGCCTGCCTGGTAGGCACAAGGTTGTGAGTTTGATCCCTGGTACAAAAAAGAAAGAAAGAAAGAAAGAAAGAAAGAAAGAAAGAAAGAAAGAAAGAAAGAAAGAAAGAAAGAAAGAAAGAAAGAAAGAAAAGGAAAGGAAAGGAAAGGAAAGGAAAGGAAAGGAAAGGAAAGGAAAGGAAAGGAAAGGAAAGGAAAGGAAAGGAAAGGAAAGGAAAAGAAAAGAAAAGAAAGAAATGCAAACAGAAAAGACTAAGTTCATGAGGTTTCAGTTGGGATTCTGTTCATAGCAGTAAGCAATACAAGCATTCTGAGACCTCTGCAGATGTAATTCAAGGGAGCCTCGCTACTGCTAAAGATGATCACAGACCATGGCATCAGGTACATGATGCTGGTTTTAGGCACATCAGAATGTAAAAGGTGTGGAGTCAGGAAGGCTTCCACCCAGATTTCAGCCAGGCATTGTGCCCCTGAGAGGGCAGTGCATGAAGCTGTGAGAGTGAAGCTGAAAGTACAGTGGAGACCTCACAAAGTTAGAGAAGATAGGAACATAAAACATCTGAGGAAGGATGTGCTGAGTGAACAAACCCACCCCAAGACAGCAGCCATGAGAGCTACTCTGCAAACTACTAACAGTACTGTAGGTTCTGGGCTGCCAGAGCCAGTTGGAGTTTGAATCTCACCACTGATTACCCTGAGTGCTAGACATGGAAATATGGGATTTTATGTTTTCCTTGCTGGATTTCAGTCTTACTTTGGTCTCATTGCTTTCTGTCCTCCTATTAGTGTCATTTGGAATGGGAATATTTATCCTCTGCTATTGTATGTGGGCAACATTTAACTTTTTTGATTTGCAAAGGGGCTCACAGCTAAGAGTTTGGCTTAAATCTCAGAGGACAATTTGAACTTGGACTTTTCAGTAGCGCTGAAACTGTTAGGACTTTGGAAACTCATTTTAGATATGGGCTAAATGCCCTTTACATAAAGGGATGTACATAAGTCTTTGGGGAACCTGGGGCAGAATGTGATGGATTGTATCTGATTGTACTATCAAAGACTCCTGTGCTCACAGATGGGGCTTCTAGAAGGCGACTGGATCATAGGAGCAGGACAGTCATCAATCATCAATATGCCAATGGGTTTCTGACTGACTGTCAGGAGATATGAACTGATCAGAAGAGGCATGGGTATGGCTTCCCCACTCATCCCTTCTCTGTGTGTCTCTCTGTTTTGTGTCTGCCATGCCATGAGCAGTGCTCCTGCAGCATGTCCCTGTGCCAGGCTGCCCAGCCTTGGAGCCACCTGACTGTGGAATGAAACCTCGATAAACTGTGATACAAAATGAACCTCTCTCTCTTTAAATTGTGGCATCAGCTATTGAGTGCCAGCAAAGAGAACACAATTAAAAGAAATACCTACTGCAAAGCACAGTTTACCACACCATGCTGGTTTTCTTCTTTCAGCAGCTGACCACTTGGAAGAAAGTTTAGGAAATTCAAGATAATGTTCCTTTAACTTGCATTATCCTTTGTGTCATTGATACTTACAATAAAACTTCCTCTTACTAAAATCATATGGTTTAAGCCGGGCGTGGTGTTGCACGCCTTTAATCCCAGCACTCGGGAGGCTGAGGTAGGTGGAGCGTTGTGAGTTCAAGGCCGGCTTGGGCTACAACGTGAGCGCAAGGCCGGCCTGAGCTACATAGTGCGACCCTGCCTCAAAAAACCAGGGCTGGGGAGTTTGGCTCAGCAGCTTAAGCGCCTGCCCTGGCAAGCGCAAGGTTGTGAGTTCAATCCCCAGTGACGCAAAAAAAAAATAAAAAATAAAAAATTATATGGTTTGTCCTTGACAGGACACATATTTATTTGTTTATTAGGCTCCTAATTTGTTGGAGACATTGGGCTTCCTCCTGGAAACTATTATGGCAAGCCTGATGTCAATGGCTGCTGATGTAACAGAGCTCCGTAGGTGGGAGACAGCTGGGACCCAAAAGCAGCACTGTGGGGCCTGAAGATTCTCTGACTGGGCAAGAGCGCTAGACCAGAAAGTTCCTACCATGACTATCCATCAACTACATCGGGTCACTTAGCTTTCTTACTTTGCATAGGATTAGTTTAAAATATTTTTCTGTTTTTAAAACTAATACAATATAACTACCTGTTTACTAAATTATTTGTCATAAAATTCTATTTATGAAGTTTACTTCATTTTCAAACATTTTACCTTCAATAAGAATAGTTTGACAAACTGCAGTTTGACAAACTACACTACCAAGTCCATTTCTATTAACTACAAAACAATAATTTAAAATGTTTGACCCATGATTAAATTGCAGTTTAAATTTAACAACTGAGTAACTTTAATATGCTGTTACCTTGTTAGTTTTCCTATTTGAGGCTTTCTATTGCTACTTTAACAAAAAGAACATCAACCATGGTGTCTTTATAGATTGCCCACTTATTCAAATAACTATTATTCATCTACTAAAAGTAAGGTGAGTAATAGAACAAGGCTTTCTGAAACTATATATCAAAGAGAAAGTTTTATAGCCTCAGTATTGCTTACAAATCAATTCCTTAGAGTTGGTCTGCCATTAGTAGCTTTTAAGCCTGCCTAGAGCTGTGTCATTCACTGCTATTTTGACACATTAATGCACTAATGGTATGTGCAGGCTGACAGAACTTCCCTCCAGTTCTATTACAATAATTATCAGACCCTTCTATGAGACATGCAGAGTTAAGCAAGGTGACAAAGAGTATGTAAATACTCAAGTATTCCTGAAGCATCCATTTAAAAATGACAGTGAATAATTAAGACACTATAAAAACATCAAGATAAAAACTGTCTACTAAGAACCTCATGAGAAGAAACAAACCATGAATAAAAAAGACAGTCACTTAGAAATGAGAGGCGGTACATTCAAGGCTTCATTTTCTTTTTATAAAACAGGGTTAAAAGTTATGACACGCTAATACAAATCATATGTTAAAATCTTAAGAGTTATTGGAGTTTTTAACTACATGAGTGCAGATGTAAGAAGTATGGTAAAAATGAAACTGTCTTTAAAAATCATTTCTCCTTTAGTGAGAAGATAGACACCATTCTATAAGAAATTAAAATATTAACATAAACCAGTAAATATGAGCATGCATGAGGAGAATTTAGTTACTGGCAATAAAGTCTTAATGATCTGCCTTCTCTAGTCTCCCTCTTCCATTGATCATACCTTAGGCTAAGTGAACAAATTGACTTCTTGCTGTTACTTCTACCAAAAATATTAAGTCTTCCTATCAACAAACCAATCACAGTAAAACAAATTTTACCATCATAGCTGCCTACCAGCCCGATCTGAGCAATATTATTTTTATTTCTCAATTGATACTGGTGTGAGAGAATGACATCATAATCTTTTCATAGAAACATTTTTCATTTTCATTTTCTTCTTATCCTGTGAATCACCCAGTGATCTGTAGATCTTTGGTATTCCAAAGAGCAGTGAAACCCAAAATAGAGACATTAAGATCTTGCCTTTTGAAATTCTTAAATAAACAAACTAATAAAAATAGACAAACAATAATAGCAGATTTGCTGATACAGAAAAGCTAAGAAATTAAATAAAATGTAGATCCAAGAAAAGAAAGATGGGAAGATTAGGAAATGAAAAGGTCTTCCAGCTCGCTTTTCAATGCTGTGGGGAAATCATCAGGGGTCAGGAGAGGGTGGGTACCATCTCGGGTAAATGCGAGGCTCCAGAGGGAAGAAGGTCCATGCTCTACCCCAGTCTTTCTTCTTTGGGAGGCATTAAGGTCCTGAAAGTTCTCTGGAATTTCATGCTCCAAAAAAATACAAACAATTGAGGTAGCTATGTGGAGACACTGGTTTAGGTAAGCCCACTGAGATTCCCAGAACAACAGTGAGGTACAGAGTTTCCAAATTTCTCCCATTATAAAAAGGATTTTAAAAGAAAAAGATGAGAGAAGAACAGAGGAGACAAGATGAGTCAAGACAAGGGAACCGTCGACCCAACCGACACTAAAGGGCCCTGCTCATAATGCGGGATGTTGCAGAGGAAAACATATCCACTGTGGACACAGACACATCTGCAGATGCCAGCACAGGAATGAGGCCAGACAAGAGCACTCTAACTGGGCAGATACCACATTGCATCTTCCCTAGGCACAACACAGCCAGGAGCATAGTATCAGAAAAATAGAGGAAAGAGACAAAAAGGGGAGAAAGGGAAAGAAAGAAGATGGAACAAGAGGTGAAAAGAGGAGGAAAAAGGAGAATAAAGAGAACAAATAAGAGAGAGTAAAAATTGAAATACACTAATTGAAGTGCAAACTGTCAAAGTTCAATTTCCAGTTCTTTTTATCTGTTGTTTAACATTGAGTAAGTTACCTCAACTTTTCTGTGCCTTACAATCTTTATCTATAAAAGAAGACAACAATAGTACCCACTTTATAGAGAGTCTATTAAATTAAATGAATCAGTACTATGAAAAGTTTTAAAAGCATAAGAAAAACAATGCCTTTAAGCAAGTAGACAAGACTTTCTGGCCAGGGCCAACTGAATGATTACAGTGTTTCCAGCCAACAAACAGAAGACATTTGGCTGAAATGAAATAATTGAATGGGGCAGAAAACAAGCTAAGTACAGGTTACTGGAATAGGATCTGAATACAAAAGGGCAGAATAAGGAGGTGGATCCAGAATCTGTACTCTCCTGCAGAGGGTCTAAGGACAATAGGCATGTAACAAATATGCACATGCCTATTGTCACAATCAGTGTGAAATCAATAAAAGCTTTAAGTGTGAGGCAACATGAAAAGCAACTAGATTTTGGAAGAATATCTTGCAAAGTTAGATTGAGCATAGGATACAAGTTTGAAAGAATTAAATGTAATAGAAGATGCACATAATTTTTCATAATAATGTACTAAGAACATTGACAAAGATTGTGGCACTGAGAATTAAGGGGAATTTATCATTAGTATTGCATATCAGAAATATATAAATGTAAAAGAAAGAAAAAACACTGTGAAATCATATACCACCAAACATTACAATTTACACAGATTTCTTGGAAGGAAAGAATAAGAGAAATAAACATTCTGTAAAACACTGAAGATATCTTTGCATTTTTCATAGATGTAACATAAACCTATATATAAATTAAGTCGCTAAGCTGTGCACTGTATACCAGCTTTGACTCAGCCTAATTAAGTATGTTTGCTTGTACCTATTTCTATTTGGATATCTGTATGACTAAGTGAACAAGTTAGAAAAATTCAAATCCTGTCCACCTTTTTATGTTTTTACAAGATTAAAACAATGAGCCGGGCACGGTGGCACACGCCTTTAGTCCCAGCACTCAGGAGGCTGAAGTAGGTGGAGCATTGTGAGTTCAAGGCCAACTTGGGCTACAACTCTAGTGCAAGGCCAGCCTGAGCTACAGAGTGCAACCCTGCCTCAAAAAACTAGGGCTGGGAGTTTGGCTCAGTGGCTTAAGCGCCTGCCCTGGCAGGTGCGAAGTTGTGAGTTTGATCCCAGGTGCCACAAAAAAAGAAAAAAAAAAAAAAAGATTAAAACAAGGTGTTCAGTCTTTACCCAATATTTAGTCATATGTAACTTAGTTAAGCCCTCACGAATTTCCCTATCTGTGCACTGGTTGTGAAATGTTCTTCAGTTCCTGGTTTGGGTATTGAAAAATACTATGCAATCGGCCAACAAAATTTTAGCATTGTGCTCTGAAGGCAATATATCAGAAAAACATGATTAAAATATTTCCCCTTAAAGGAAAAAAACATAAACATGTGTATATGTATATGTAAAATAGTTAAAATGACTATACTGCAGAATGTATTAGTTATTGAGAAAGAATGGTTAACACTCATATGATTAGATCAATTTTACATGCCTATATCTGTTAATGTAAACAACCGTGTTGAAGGTAATGATATGCAATACTGCAACCATTGTCAATTTCCTATCATCGGAGCTGGGCGTGGTGGCGCACGCCTTTAATCCCAGCACTCTGGAGGCTGAGGTAGGAGGAATGTTATGAGTTGGAGGCTGGCTTGGGCTACAATGCGAGTGCAAGGGCCATCTGAGCTACACAGTGCGACCCTGCCTTAAAAATCTAGGGTTGGGAGTTTGGTTCAGTAACTTAAGTGCCTGTCTGACAGGTACAAGGTTGTGAGTTCAATCCCAGGTGTCGCAAAAAAAAAAAGGTTCTTATCATCTTGTTTTGTAAACCTACAATGTCACTGTTTTGGATTTGCTGTTGTTTGTTTGTCTCTTTTGCCTTCCGTCTTTCTTTTCTGTGTCTTTTTTCTCTTAAATAAGATAAAATAAAATAAAATATTTCCCCTTCACAAAACCATTGTAAAATTCAGTTAATCTTTACAGATACTTACAAAAACACATTCTTTTTCTTTTTAGAAATTATTCAACATAGGGCAGAGAACTTTAATAATAAAACAACTGTATTTGAATTTGAAGGATAAACTTTAAGATCAAATAAAGATTTGGGGTTTTTGTAGAGTATGTGCAAACATGAAATAAAAGAAAAAAAATTGACTTTGGTTTTAAAAAGACACTTAAATGTACAGTTAAAGTATTTTTAAACAAAGAATCAATTATGATGTTTGAAAATTTGGATTTTATGTCATTAAAATTATTTTAAAGTATTTTATATGTGATATTTACATTATGACCAAAAATTATATGGTCAGTTTACAGTTTTAATGGTGCATTATTAAACAATATATTGAAACAGAATAAAACTAAATAATCATTTCCCCAATATCCCATGATGTCAGAGGCATTCAAAGTAGTCTCTCACTTTTAGATGATCATTAATTCTTGCCTAAACAAATAATGAATGATTTAATGCAAGACCAACAAATCAACAACAAGTCAGCAATATTAAGGACTAAAGAAACATAAGAAATTGAGGATACCAATCCACTAATTTAATAGACTAGAAACCAGCCACGTATTGTTAGGAAAATGGCCCAGTTTGATACAGTAATGCAACTAGCATTAAAAGCAAGCATTATCAATGATCTGAACAGTATTTTTCTGTACATTCCTTAGAATTATTATCCAAGAACTGACAAACAAGTAAATCAATATTCAAAAAAGCAGAGGCAGTATAAGATGAACATGACAGTGAAACAGGCATCGACAATCAGAGACCGACTACTTTAATTTACACTGTTTCACTCTGGTAAGGAGGGCTTTTGAAAAACTAAACTACAATCTCATCTTTAACAGAAATACACTTATGATCCAATTTGTTCATACATAATTTACACCAAAGATTATGTTTAAAAATTGAACTAATATTAACGTGCATACGTGAACAATATAGAACAGAATTCCGAAGTTAAAAACAGGATGAATTAAATTCACTTTCAAGAAAATTATTTGCTAGATCCAAACTTAATTTGCCATCTAAAAGTGTAGATTAAAATAAAGATACTCAATCCAAATATATCTTATGCAAAATGTTACTTGTAATGTGATATCTACCAGTACTGATAAACATCATAGTACATACCCTTTCAATCTAACTTCTGAACCTTGAAATATCCTAAAATACAAGGATACAACATTTTAAATCTGATTACCCACCTATCTGGGGGAACAAAGAAAGACAGCAAAGCCTAATCATTATAAGCATTTAATTAATTAAACTATTATTTAATAAGTTTATGCTACTATGGTACAGAGAAAGAATATCATTGTTTAAATAGATGCTTATAGAAGTGTGGTACTATAATTATATTTTCCATGCTTTTTCCTTCCACTGAGAAATAAATGAAATGAAAATGTTGTTATTTTGACATAACCACTATGATTTTCTTTTTTGTGTGGAATTTATAAAATTCACTTTCTTTCATAATCTTAAGTAACTAAATACTTTTCCCAAAGTCTTACAATGGAACCTGGTAAAAAATGAAACCATTGTATAATAAACTTTGTTAGAATTACTTTTTGTAAGCCAGGCGTGGTGGTGCATGCCTTTAATCCCAGCACTCAGGAGGTTGAAGCAGGAGGATCATTGTGAGTTCAAGATCAGCCTGGGCTACAAAGTGAGTTCAAGGTCAGCCTGAACTGCATAGTGAGACCTTGTCTCAAAAAATAGGGCTAGGAATTTTTCATTCCCCAGTACCAAAAAAAAAAATTACTTTTTGCACTACATAATACTCACTCAGCTATTTAAATCCAGTATTTTAACATGCACTTATTTCAGGCAACACCACTGGGGCATAAGGATGATTTATAATAATGTAAAATTTACCAGGCAAATCTGACAAGAGTCTTGCAGAGGATGTACAACAGGTCTACTTCTGAGCAACTGTTCAGAAAACAACTTATTTACACACACACACACACACACACACACACACACGCACACACCTTAGGAAGTGGTTCTCCATATGAACAATGAAAAGATTTAAACTAGACTGGCAGAAGTTTTTGTTTGGCAGAAGAATACATGAAATATTGACTTGGCCAGGAAAGGTCTTGAGATCAAGGACAATTGTTTGCCATATATTCTGAATAAATTGAACGATCTTGTGTCTCAAGACAGAGGCTTGAAGAGAAAATCATTCATAAGTCTATTCAGTCATAGTGCTTCAATTTTAGTTTCTTACAACGCCATGTACTCTTGTAACACCTAAGATATTTGTTACATGTGAGTCGAGTGTTCTCCCTGCTACAGTGAGGCAGCTTCTTAGGAAACAAACTAGTCAAACAATTTAAAATGTCACGTAGCTTTAAAGTTACCACTTTAACATAACACAGAGCATTTCCACTCTTTGTGTAAACAGCACATGGTATCTGACATTCTCCTACACTTTATAGCTTTAGACACGTAACCTGAAATTTTCAGTTAAAATTTAGTTTATCACACTGGAGATAAAATTTTGCCTCCAGGAGCTCATCTGAGTTTTAGCATCTATCCAAACAGAGACCATATCTATATATTGTACCATTAACTATAATGATTAAGCAAAGTTATTATTATATAAAGACCTAGCAAGCACATAAACATAATGCACATAATATGACCCCCGTTGTCTCCTTCTCCCTTTTACCCTCTCCCTTTCTTTCTCTCTCTTTCCCAGTACAGAAGACTGAACAACTCAGGTCCTTTGAACTGAATGAACTACAGTTCTAGCTCTTTTTTACTTTGAAACAAGGTCTCACTAATTTGGTAACTGACCAGGCTAGAAACATGTAATCCTCCTACCTCATCCTCCCAGAGTGCTGAGATTATAGGCATGTGCCACTATGCCTGGCTGGGTTATCTTCTTTTACTACATTTTCCAAGTTTTCTCAAGACAGGGCTATGAAAAATATAATTTTTTGTTTGTTTGTTTGTTTTGTGTGGCACCAGGGATCAAAATCACAACCTCATGCCTGTCAGGCAGGCGTGTAAGCCACTGAGTCAAACTCCCAGCCCCAGTTTCTTTGAGGCAGGGTCGCACTATGAAGCTCAGGTCGGCCTTGCGCTAGCGCACTGTAGCCCAAGCAGGCCTCGAACTCACAACACTCCTCCTACCTCAGCCTCCTGAGTGCTGGGATTAAAGGCGTGCACCACCACACCTGGCTAAAAATATAATTTTTGATAATCAGCAAATTAGTAGCAGTAAAGGTGAATGGATAGTGAATAAATGTTTACTGTATTAGGTTTGAGACTCTTCAAGGGAATTATTATTATTATTAAATGTTTATTGAAAGTAATATGCTTTGTTATATAATTATTTAATTTTCCAACAATTAAACAAGGGAGCTTAAAAATATTTTTCAAACATCAGAGGAAATGATTTGGTCAGTGACTGTGTCCTCTTAGGCTGAAATAATTTCCTTATTTCCTTTTTTGATCTGTGGTGTAAACTTTGCAATACAGAGTTAACAAGCAAAAATATTTATAAATTTTTGTAGTGCCAGTGTCTCTGTAGAAAATTTTTGGTTTTCTTTGGTCAACAAGCCCCTTTTAGTATTGATCCTTTTCTTCCTCAACACACAGGCAGCTCTTCATTTCCTTAATCTCTTATGGCTTTCTGCTCATATTAATGCTATCATACCTTGGGCTGTTCTGCAGAAACCAAAAGATCATTAATGCTCTTCTATTAGACATCTTATTCTCATCAGATTCAAAGAAGTCAACCCATGACGGATTTTTATAAGCAACCCACTCACTGGGAGACTTTTCCTAGTGACTGTACAGCCAGTCAGTGGACTTCTTGGCCAATGCAAGCTAACGTTCTGAGATTGATCCTTCACGCTGAGAGTCATTTGCTCTTCTAAACAGTGTTCTGTCTTTCATGTGTCTGCTTTTGTAAGGATTCAACCTGCAGGACTGCAAGCTGATGAAATCACAAGTTGATTTTCAAATTATAAAACTGATTTAAAATAAAACTTGCACAATGAATAAAAGTGTACTATTTAACAGTTAAAAATAAGCTATATTTCATCCAAATTCTTCTTATAATCTTTAAAGCCACTTTTTGGAAGAGATCCATTTATCTCTAATGTAAGCATGACTCTGAAGGTAATATTTACACAAAGATGAATGTCTGGACCACACTAACATTTTGCTTTAAGTACACTATGATCACCCTTAGAAAACCCAACCATAAACAATAACCTTATCTGTGCCTCTATGTTAAGCATTTTAAAATTTGGTATAATTTGCTATCCCTTGAAAATACGCAATTTTCATTTTCAGTTTTTTTAAAAAATTGTGATTGTGATAGAATTAAACATTGAAAATATCTTGGATCAAGGGATCAGTAGTTAAATCTGCTTCAAGAGTTAGAATAAGTTATTCAAAGATGGTATTTTCAACAGCCAAGTATATCTATAAATCTGCTTCTTTTCATGCACAATGATTATATTTAAACTCATGTTGGCCTAAAAACAATGCATAAATTTTGATGACTATGAGTCAGGTATAAATATCTGAAGCAAAAAATGAATTCTTAAAGTGGTATTTTATTTATGACAAAGAAAAATATATAAAACTTAATCAAACTTCTCAAAGTTCCTGTGTAGATATACTTTGATAAGAATGAACTGAATGGCTAGCAACTGGTACCAAACTATTCCTACTGATATAAACAAATTTAAAAAAAAAAAAAAAAGAGGAAAAAGGATAAATCTACCTTTTGTGGACTTTGAAAAACAGCCCAAACAAGAATGTGACACTGGTGAGAAGGGAAATAAGAGAACCTTTTAATTACCTGGACTTCCATCTGGAGGCATTTACTGGACTCTAATACAAGGAACACAGCCCAGGGAGCGCACAGAAGGCTGGTTCAGCCGAACACACTGACCATGTGGGGAAGCACTTGAAGCAGCTGGATAAAGACAGCCAGAGAGCCCAAGAGAGAGGAGTGCTATGGAGAGAGTTCCAGAAGTCTGCAGGAAGGTCCCTTGAGTCTTTGTCCACACACTAAACTGTGGGTCCCTCTGGAAGACTCCATAAATACATGCAAGAAGCTACCAGAAAAGAAAAATCACAAGGCAGCTATAACCCGAAATGTACCCAGTGTTCATATGGGATTAAAAGAAGTTTACTTTCAAATAAGCCACAGTGTAGAGACTTCAATAAACAATCAGAGCATTTGGTAGAACACAGAAAGGATTTGCCTCTGTAATAAGAATAGTAACCTTAACATAAAGGCTATGCTAGTCTAAAAAAGTCTTGAACAATCTTTTTTAAAAATTAAACTGATCCAGAAATAAATAAGCAGCTTATCAGAATAAATCTTAATACTCTGAAGAAACGATTACAATATCAAGGTATGACACAACATAATAGTCATACTGTGCAGTATCCAAACAGAAATTACTGCCTATGTGTCTAAGCAAGAACTCGTGATCTACTGCAAGCCAAAGAAAGACACCAGTCCATAGAAATGAATCCAGAAATGTCTAAATTGATGTTCTTGGCACACAAAGACATTTATATAACTATTACAACTATCATCAAATGTTTAAAGAAAAAAAGTAAATAAAAGGAGGAGTCCTCAAATGAAGAAAGTTAGAAAATATTTGAATAATTAATGGTCATTTTTTTCCAATTTTGATTTTAAAAATATAAAGCTGGGGCTAGGGATATACCTTAATGGCATAAGTGTTTGCCTGGCAAGCATGAAGTCATGAGCTCGATCCCTAATTTAAAAAATAAAAATAAAAATAAAACTACAGATCAAACAACTCAAATAACACTGCAAAACAAAAAATATCAGTAAATTTTGAAAAACAGCAATAAAAAATATTGAAATAAAGCCAAGGAGAAAAAATGGATGGAAAAAAAGTCACTGTTGCAGTGACCTATACAGCAATATATAACAACCTAATGTAAATGTGACTGTAATCTCAGATGGAAAAGAAGGGTGAGGACATAAAAATATTGGCTTAAATAAGTGTAAGTGCGCAGACTAAGGAAAGTTACTGCACCTGAAGTAGGATGAACATAAAATACTATCAAAGTTCAGTACAATAAGTCTCCCTAACTAACATAAGAGAAAATACCTGAAATGAGTCTGAGAAAAAAAAAAAACCACACCTTGTACATCAGAGCAAGGAACAACTAAATATCAACTTTAGAAAAAAAAAAATACACAACAGCGACAATCAATCTACATTTTTGCAATGCTAGGATAACAAAACAGTTAAGCTAATACTGTGTGTAGGGTGAAAATGTTCTTCAAGAATGAAAATAGGGAGATAGTCTGAGACAAAAAAAAATAGTTCAAAGAATTCAATGCCTGCAGATTCTCTAAAAATAGGCTAAAGTTTTTTTTTTGTTTTTGCAGCACCAGGGATTGAACTCACAACCTCATGCCTGCCAGACAGGCACTTAAGCCACTGAGCCAAACTTCCAGCCCTAAGTTTTTTTAGGCAGGTCACACTATGTAGCTCAGGTCGGCCTTGCGCTCGCCTTGTAGCCCAACTCAGCCTCGAATGCCCAACGCTCGGCCCACCTCAGCCTCCCGAGTGCTGGGATTAAAGGCGTGTAGCACCACGCCCAGCTTGGCTAAAATTCTTTTAAACTGAGAGAGTTTAAAACAATTCCAGATAGAAATTCATATGGACACAAAGAAGAAAGCACTACAGATCAACTGGATTACCTTACCAAGCAATAAACCTGTAGATACCAAACTCTGGTGAGGGCACACAGCAACTGGAACATTCTCATATTTCAGGTGAGAATTCAATATGATACATCTATTTAGGAAAATAGCTTGGTAGTTTCTTAAAAAATTAAATATATACTTAGCAGACGGGCGTGGTGGTGCACGCCTTTAATCCCAGCACTCAGGAGGCTGAGGTTGGAGGAGCTTTGTGAGTTCGAGGCTGGCTTGGGTTACAACGCGAGCTCAAGATCGGCCTGAGCTACATAGTGCAACCCTGCCTCAAAAAAATAGGGCTGGGAGTTTGGCTCAGTGGCTTAAGCACCTGTCTGGCAGGTGTGAGGCTGTGAGTTCGATCCCTGGTGCCACAAAAAAAAAAAAGAAGAATGATGTTCAATATCTGTAAAAGAGGTATGCAAATTAAAACTGCAATAATCTATTATATACCCACTTACATAGTCAAAAGTAAAAGAACTGTGCTGTCTAGAAAATGAGGAAAAACTAAAAATCCCATCATTCTTGATAGCTATATAAAATAGCAAAAACTTTTTTGGAGAACCATTTTTATAGTTTCTATATGGCAAAGAAATATTTACTATATGACATGGCAATTCAGTTTCAAGTTATTTACTGAGACATGAAAATATCTGTTGACAAATAACATAGATAAATGTTCATATTGATTTATTCAGAGATCACCAAATTTGAAGTAACCCAAATGTCTACCAATAGAAAGACTAAGCAGATTATTATAAATTCACAAATAGAAGACTGCTCAGCAATACAAAAAAATCTGATACATTAAACAATATGGCAAAAAATTCTTTGTACCTTGACAGAATAAAGCACACTGTATAACCCCATGATGCTAATCTACAGTGATAATCATGATATTAGACGTTTTCCATGTCTAGGAGCAGGGAAAGAAGACTGTAAAGTATGTGAGAGTATTATGGCATGAAGGTAATGTTATATGCCTAAGATAAAATGTTGGTTATATGGACATATACATTTGTCAAAACTCATCAAACTATACACTTAAAATGTATTTTGTTATATATAAATGATACTTTCCTAAAATAAAGAAACACCAGGGATAACTCATTGAAAAATATAATTTAATACTTTAAGAAATACAAATTATTTCCATTGAATAAGGAACTTGATATTGTAGGATGTTATAGATACTCAGTTCACAATACTCTTATTCTCCCAGTAATTATTTTATTTATTAATTCTCTACAGTTTTGAGTCCCTAATATGTACTTTTCTAACTCCTCCTTGATTATCTATATTTCAAAATTTTGACAAAAAATATGCTAAATAAAATGAATATTTCTAACAGCTGTTGAACTGGGTTGTGTATATCCTTTTACTAGTATGACTGTTTAATGTTTATGCACTAAAAAAAATTGAAATTGTTTTCTTATCCATTGTTTTAGTAGTATAAGCATATTCAATCAAATCTAACCTAGTTTGAGAATACTTTAGTGAAACAAATCATTTATACCACCCCTTTAAGGCATGTTCGATTTCTGCCTGCACTGAAATGAGTACAATTAAACCGTATTATATTTCAGAATGTCTTTTAAAAAGCACCCTTCCTATTTGGAGGAAAGCAGACTTTACTTTGGTTATGTGTCTGATGACAGAGCAGTTCATTTCCTTTTGCATCTGCTTGATGTCCTCGGTAGAAAAAAGTCTGCTCTGTTTTCCTTGAAAGGATAGAGTCATGATATTTTGAAACCCTAGAAATAAAGAATGTATTTAAAACTAAAAGAAATGATACTGATTTTGTTGGTAGCAAAATAAATCAAATAAACAATGTCTTTCAAATTATAGAAAGAATGGGTCTATAGGTTATAAGAACATTTTAACTACAAATACAGATACATCAAAATGTAAAATACCTGAAATATATAAAATATATTTTAAGCAATGTCATTTAAACTCATTAAAAACACTAAACATATTTCTATTAAAATAACTATTATTGCAGGATTAAAATAATATAAAAGTCTTTTTAATAACAGTGCTAGAATTTCAATGCCAAGAACCACCTATGAAATTATTACAACATACCTAGGTACTGTTGCCAAGTGAAGCAAATTCTATAAATTATTCCTAGATATTTAAATTATCTTTCTTATCCAAATACTGAAGAAGTAAAATTGTACCTCAGAGGGTGATCCACTTTCTCATCTATCAAATGAGTTAGTCTCTCTCTTTCTCTTTATCTCCCTCTCTCTTTCTCTGCATTTCTGCAACATGAGTATATGCATGTATGCACATTCTTATGTGTATACAGTACACATACATATATCACATAAATACAAATATGGAGACATGTCTCTGCGGACCACAGCTGTGGAGACCAAGCCCGGCAGGTTTAGGGGTCCAGGCGGCATCACACTCCGGGGTACACTCTGCCTAGTTCCCTGGGACCTGGAGGCCTTGGTCCCCACCCAGTTAAGGCAGAGGATCCACCCACATGCCCCGTGAGGCTGCCCTCACTTACTGCGCACAGGATCCAGTTCTACTGGGTCCCGCAACTCAGTGTGACCCAAGACTCAGCGTGACCCTCAGGGGAACGTCCAGCCAGCCTCGCAGGACACAGAGGTACTCAGCCTAACCCAGCTCAGCCCAGGACCCCAGAGCTCCACCCACACACCCCGGGAGGCCACCCTCACTTGCTGCACACAGGATCCTGCTCTGCTGGGTCCCGCGACTCAGTGCGACCCACGACTCAGCGCAACTCACAGGGGAATGCCCAGTCAGCCTCGCAGGACACAGAGCCACATAGGTTCTAGAAGAAAATGACAAAACAAAAGACCAAGAGGCAGTCTCAGTCCCCCAGCCCACTAAGAACAAACCCAAGAGACACTGAAATGGAAGATAGTGGGAGTCACACAACTGGACTTTCTGAAATGAGAGAAAATGCAGTAAGAAACAGCTTGATGAAGTTATAGGGAAATTCAAATCAGAAATATTCTCACAGCTAAAAAATGAAATGAGAAACATTATTAAAGAAATGTTGTGTGTATCCAAAGAAGAGCAAGATAAAAAAATAAAAGAACTTAAGAAAATGATCGAAACTTTGAATGAACAATATAAGACACAAACAGAATGCATGAAACAGATGCAAAGTGAAATGCAAGAAATGAAAAATTCCATGGAAAGTTTGAAAAACCACTTCAATGAAGCTGAAGATAGAATCTCAGATCTTGAAGTCAGCATGGGAGATCATGGCTATGAAAGAAAAGATCTCTTAAAAATAGTAAGGAACCAAGAAACAACAATTCACCAGCTGCAAGAAGATGCCAAGAGAAATAATGTCAGATTAATAGGTATAAATGAAAAAGCAGGGGTCAATACTAATGACCTGTGAAGACTATTCACAGAAATAATAGCAGAAAACTTTCCAAACATGGGAAGAGAATCTGAAATACAGGTAACTGAGGCATACAGAACCCCAGTCAACCCAGCTATCCCACTTCTGGGCATTTTCCCAGAAGAATTGAAAACATCATACCACAGAGATATATGTGCACCCATGTTTATAGCAACTAAATTTGTAATAGCCAGATCTTGGAAACAACCCAAGTGCCCATCAATCAAAGACTGGATAAAAAAGATGTGGTATTTTTATACAGTGGAGTACTACTCAGCTATTAAGAAAGATTGCATTGAGACTTTTATAAGTAAATGGTCACGACTTGAGACCATACTCATAAGTGAGATAAATCAAACCCACGTGTGTAAATACCATATTGTCTCCCTAGTGTAAGAAATGGAAAAAGTATATAGGATCCAAAATCTATAATAAATACTATGTAAGGGTAAAAAGCAGCTCGAAGAGCAAAAGTAATTGGGAAGGGAAAAGGGGGAAAGAGAACAGGGAAAAGGAAAAGATATAAATCTGTATATATGTGTATGTAAAATAACTAAAACAAACACTGCTGAATGTATTCGTTATTGAGAAAGAACTATTAATGGCATATGATTAGGTCAATTTTACATGTCTATATCTGTTAATGTAAGTAACCATTTTAAGATAACGATATGCAATATTGCAACCATTGTCAAGTTTCTATCATCCTGTCTTGTAAACCTGCGATGCTACTGTTGTGGATTTACTCTAGTCATTTGTTTGTCTCTTTTGCTTATTGTCTTTATTATATATGTCTTTTTTTCTGTGCTTAAATAAAAAAAACAAATATGGAGACACATGAATTAACTTAGGTATCAGTTGCATTAGTATTTTTGTGATTATTCCACCTATATTTCCCTAGGAGACTTGACATAACTAAGATATTTACCAAAAGAATGACTTTCATATGATAGGCTTACTGACATGAAGTATATACATTCTTTTCATACATCTTTGATCTCAGTACAGCATAACCTTGACTTCTTCAGACTACTTCAGGTAAAAGAAAACTAGGAAATAGCAGGGCCACATGTAATAAGGGATCTAGATCCCTGAAACACCCTTGAAGGCCCTTTCACAGACCACAAAGGTCATATTGAAATGATATAAAACTGAAGATTAAAATGTTATTTTGCAGGAAAAATTAAACTTTTTATTTTGATGGTTTCTTTTATAAATTTTATAACTCATAAAAAGTAAAGAAAGAAAAAATACAAAAAAATAAATAATACAAGTCTTCAAGCAAATTAGTAAGGTAGTTATTAATATAACAGATAAAATAGGATAGGGTGACATGGTGGAAGTTACTTTAAATTGAGTAAAAGGACCAGGGATGCAGCTCAGTGGTGGCCTAGCATGCATGAGGCCCTGTGTTCAATCCCCAATTCAAAAAAAAAAAAATCCAGTTAAAAGGAAGGCTCTGAGAAACTGATAGTTGAGCAGAGACATGAGAGACATCAAAGAAAAAGTCCACAAAGATCCTGGGAGGGGAATATGGAGAAGCAGATCCATGAGAAGTCACTGCACTACAGATAATGAGCCGAGAGAAAGAGCACAGTCCACCAGTTAGTGGGAACCCTGTGACACAGAAATGTTGACAGCTTGCTGTCCCTAAAAGGAACACAGAGTACTCCAAGGGTTCATCCTTGGCTGAATCGTGAGTCATTGGCTCAGCCATACAAACACAGGCTTGCTGTTGGTAAGTGCAACAGGTGTTGCCTCACAGCCTAAATATCTTAAACATCTGTCTCCTGGTGTAGTACAAAGTATCTGGCCACCCAGAACACTGTTGGAAAATGTAAATGCTCCTTCATCTTCTCAGAGTGTGCTTGTTCTGGCATTTCATTCAAAAACATGGGTTCCTAGCGTCTGTTTCCCTAGAAGGTCCATTGAGAGCTCATTCAAATGTCTTTGCTAGAAATTCATTCTGGAAAACAAGTTGTCAGGTTTAGGGCCCTTCATTAACAGAAACTGACAAATGTCACATCAGTGGTCTGGGAATTTCTTAGAATCACTTGAGAGAGAGTTGCCTAGAGGAGAAATCTAATGAATAAAGAATGTGGAAAAATAAATCAAATTTTCTGACTTGTTAATGAAAAGTGAGATGGATTACCAATAGCTTAGAAATGCTTTTATAAAAAGAAACAGGTACACAAGAAGTCTAAAGAGCAAATTTTCCTACCTAGAAATAGCTTCTGTTTTAACTCTGATAATACAGTTTTAACATAGTAATAAAATGTTAAACAGAATTGTAGAAATCATATTAATTCAAATAATAATAATAAAACATGTCAACTAATCCTATAAGTTCTCATTCTGCCTAATATTTAATATGTTTGTCTTTTTATTAGGTTACTGTAATGGATGGCCAAATTCTGATAAGAGAAAATATCTTGCCTAGATTTACATGATAATCAAAAAAATTATGTATGATTTACTGGAGCCACTGTTGCAGGAAATTTCCCAAGCCAAGCCAAGTCAAACCAAACCAAACCAAAAGGAAGACTCTTTGCACTGAAGAGATAAGATGGCAGCATTTAATCTTTACACCAGTGGGACTGTTGGAGTTCACGCCAGTGAACTGTTGCAGGGATAATTCCTCCCAAGCAACCGCCACAAATCAGGAAGGAGTTCAGTCTATATAGAATTAGAAGTGGGAGGTACAAAGCAAGTGACAAAAGGTTACATGATTAGTTACATACCTTGAATCATATATTGACAGACAGGCTAGTCTTGAAACAATAGAAATATTCCAGAAACCAGGGGAGGGGGCTTTTACAGAATGACTATACTTAAGGTCATTACCATAATACAGGAATTGTTCTGGAGAGAGAGCCTTGACTGAATGAGAGTGGTTAAAGAAATTACCATAATATAGGAAGGTTCCAGAGAGAGCTTTTACTGAATGAGCACAGGTCAACCCAAGGTGCCATAAGGTATAGGCAATTGGTCTGACATTGTCAGAGTCAACTGAATTTACCAGAGACAGCAGAACAGCAACTTGGTCAGAGTCCTCTAATGGATCAGAAATATCTATAAATTTATCATCTCATGAATGTATTTCTACATTATAACTCTACCCCAACACCACCATTTCATTCATGTTTTCAGAGTCACATGATTTGTGTGATTTTATTCTATAGCACAATAAATTGATTGTTTAACCCTTAATACGGTATTTTTGAAAGTATAATTAAAGGCTTTTAAAGGTTATCAAATTTGAGTGAAAATTGCCTGACAAACATCACATACATAGATGGCCGGCTTCAGTAAATCCCAGTGGAGTTCAAACATCTGCATAACTAACAGTTCCTTGATACATGCGACTCATTGGCCACACATTAGTAAACTACAGCGAAAAACATTTCCAAAACACTTTAAAAACTGAAAGCCTTTCAAAAAGGAAATTCTGCAAGAGGGTCATGTAAAATTTAACTTAAAATTAAATGAATTTAAAAATAGCTTCGTAATAAATATAACTAAGGAAATATACTTCATTAAGAGATAAATGTAAAAAGAGCTCTATGCATAAGGATAGAATTCAAATTAATTACATCCGAATTAGTATCTTGAAATACATTATCTCAAAAGCAATGGAGTCTATGGAGAAATAAAAAAAAAAATACACACACACAAAATACAGTTTTAAGGGCCAGGGATTTAACTCAGTGGCTCAAGCACTTAGCTGCTAAGTGTGAGGTTGTGAGTTCGCTCCCTGGTACCAAAATTGAAAGTTAATTAAATAAATAAATAAAAATAAAGTACATGATTCAGTGGTTTTAAAAAAAACAGTTTTGATTCTGAGTCTAAACTGAGTATTTGGGCTTTGCAGATTGTATCTACCTGCTATGTATTTACTGTGGGATTCATGTGTTTAAAGACAGTCAGGATAAGTGGATAAACTTATTCTAAAAGGACAGTGGGAATAGTATAGTCATCCTCAAATGATCAAAGTGATATAGGGGAATGATCTCAGACCTCCAAATGATATAGGGGAATGAAAGGCTCAACCTACTATATGTCTGGCACGAGTTTGTGCTCTCTAAAATTGACGAATGAATTTTAGGAACAATGGAGGCTAAGAGCTGAATATATTTATTGAGAGAAAGAAAGCTTCTGTCTGAGGGACAGAAGGGGTCCTGAGCAGATTGCCAAAAACTTTGTCAATTCTAGGGACATTTATAGAGTAAAACCATGAGGGTAGATGGGTCTAAGGCGGGGATAATGGGAACCTGGAAGGTGGGCATAAGGTGGGACATAACTATGGCTAACCAAAAAAGACTAATTGCTCAGGTAAAATTGATTAAATCAAGGACAAATGGGGAAGCAAGTCATATAGCAAATGGGGGCGATGCTTAACAGCAGTGACTCTTCCTGTAGGGGGGTGGGATGCTGGCTCCTGACTTCCTCAGGGTGATAGAGAACTATTTAGAATATCAATGCTTAGGATATGGGTGTATTTGTTCTGCCTTTTGTCTTCAGATCTGGCCCACAGCAGGAGGTGCCTGTCTCCTCAGAGGTCATAAGGTATCTGAACTTCTGCACTGGCTCCTTTGAGGACCTAGCCCTGTCTGACTGCCTATAATATTTCTAACTAACTCAGCTGCCTGTAACAAAAGGACAGTCACAAGGGAAACGCAACAACAATATAAACTGCTCTGGAGAACTAGAAACTTGAGAGCTGTGAGGAAAGGGATTGTGTAGCATCAGTAACCCATAGCAATTAGAGCTGTCTAATAAAATGCTGTTGATTTAGGGGAATGAAACTCCCAACCTATTAGATGTCCAGTATGAGTTCACATTCTCTAAAACTGAAGAATGAATTTTAGGAACAACGGAGGTTAAGAGCAGAATATATTTATTTATTGAGGGAAAGAAAGCTTCTGTCTGAGAGGGACAGAAGGAGTCCCAAGCAGGCTGACAAAGACTCTTTCTTTTCTAAGTACTTTTATAGAGTAAAACTGTTACAGGAAAACTGAGTTAGACAAAATATTATAGGCAGTCAGACAGGGCTAGGCCCTCAAAGGAACCAGTGCAGAAGTTCAGATGCCTTGTGACCTCTGAGGAGACAGACACCTCCTGCTGTGGGCCAGATATCAAGACAAAAGACAGAACAAGTGCACCCATATCCTAAGGATTGATATTCTAAATAGTTCTATATCATCCTGAGGAAGTCAGGAATCAACATCCCACCCTTTTACAGGACGACTTATTATCGTTAAGCATCCCTCGCTTACTACATGACCCGCTTTCCCATTTGTCCTTGATTTAATCAATTTTACCTGGGCAATTAACCTTATTGGTTAACCATTGTTATGTCCCACCTTATGCCCGTCTGCCTTGTGAGTTCCCAGTTTTTCCCCATCATGGTTTTACTCTATAAAAGTCCCTAAATATGACAGAATCTTTGGCAACCCACTCGGGCCCCCTTCTTTCCCTCAGACAGAAGCTTTCTTTCCCTCAATAAATAATATCCTGCTCTTACCCTCTGTCATTCCTAAAATTCATTCTTCGATTTTAGAGAACACGAACTCGCGCCGGACATATAGTAGGTTGAGAGTTTCATTCCCCCATATCATTTGGAGGTCTGGGATCATTTTTCCTGTATCAAAACCATGAGGTGAGACGGGTCCAAGATGGGGAAAACATGGGAACTCACAAGGTGGGCACAAGGTGGGACAGAACTGTGCTCAAGAAATAAGATGAATTGCTCAGGTAAAATTGACCAAATCAGGGACAAACAGGGAAGTGAGTCACAGCAGTGACTCTTCCAGTAGGTAGGGGGTTGGGATGGTGGCTCCTGGCTTCCTCAAGGTGATCAATACCTATTTAGAATATCAATCCCTGATGTTTATACTTAGGATATGGTTGC
>RJWM01023284.1:0-32394 GCA_004363535.1 Dasyprocta punctata
TAATAAAACTGTGCAAAGCTGTTGGGAAAAAAAAAAAAGAATACTAGACAGCTATGCACAGAGAACCATTTCCAGCAGTGAAGTCACTCTCATCACTGCAGCTTGCTGGGAAGTGGTACGGAAAAGAGAGTCGCACAGGTTGGCAGAGAGGAACTTTGCTTGGAGGCCTGCACACTGTAGTGTCATTTCTTGGGTCCCCACGCGGCCCCCTATAAACTCACATTGGAGAGAGCAAAAGGTGGTACAATGTGCCAAACCTGGAACTTTTATTGCAACTTCAGTTTCTACAGAGTCAGTGGCCATGGAAGGAAAAGAAAAAGTAAAGACTCAAGGCACAACTATTTCCTTACAAATGCCTCAAGTTTACCCATCTTTGCAGCACAGTAGTACTCCATTGTATGCAAAGATCACATTTTCCTTATCCATTTATCTGTTTGTGGATATATACACTGTTTCCAAGGTCAAGCTATTATGAATCATCATGCTGCTACAAACATGAGTAAGCATGTGTCCCTGTGATATGTCGATTTTTAACTCTTTTTGGAAGATATCTAGTCAGGGAATTGCTGGGTCAAGTGGAATTTCTATTTTACTTTTCGAGGTATCTTCACACTGATTTCCATAGTGGTTACAATACTTGAGGGAAAAAGTCAGACACAGAAGATTAAATATCACATGGCTTCTCTTATTTAAGTGAAATTATAAATATATTTTATATACATATATATTACATAGAGAGAGGGGGAATAGAAGATCGGTAAATAGGAAGCAGGGGAGAAGTTCAAGTAATTTCTCAAATTACCTATTCCATGGTTTCAAAAGTATTTTAATACATGTGCTAATTTGCTTCATTTATGTTACTAATTTCTCTTAGTTCCTTGAAAACAACTGGTATCTGTTTGTTTCTTCTCTGTAAGGGAGAATCATTGTGGTCCATATTTTATACTCTGAGTAACTATTTTGAAGATAATAATACACAGTGCATTAGCTACTCTTAATCTCTTACTATTTTGTTACGAAATTTTTATTTTTTCATAAAAGAAAATTATTTTTAAAAACTATTTTTAAAAACGTGTAGATTTGGGAGCTAACCTGAGGTGTTGGTTTGGTCACTGTCAACCACACAGGCCTTGTGAGTTATCATGGCAGCAGCCACAGAGCTGTTTCAGATGAGGCTCCGCCTCCTCCATTGCTCCACTAGTGAAGTGCAGTTCCCCTGACTCGTTCCCCTGACTCTGTGTTAAAGATTTCCACATGGCGGTTATCGGTCATGGAGAGGAACCACAAGCTCCCTAATTCCTGCCCACTGGACAAGTAAGAGCTGAAATTATGAAATTTTATTATAAAATTATGTTAATTAATGTTAATAGCCCAGCAATCCTTCTAGAATTGATGTCTGAGAAGACCACAGCCCCAGAGAGACCAAGAGTCCTGTGAAATCTTCTGGCTCAGAGCAGCCCTTCTTTGGTCTGAGCTGGAGTTTACAGAAGACACAGGGAAGAACATGCAAATGTCATAAATCACAAGAAGGCTTGGTCTCCTGGGAACAGGAGTGGGTGGGTGAGAATCAGCCTCTCCTGAATGTGAACCGATAGCTAGAAACCACTTCTAGAGACCAAGATGTAATTTTTATTATCATTTTGTAAACTTACTAAGCTTACATTGTATAAGTGGCAGTTTTTAAAAAATCATCGTGTTTCCTAAATGTAGGATTCAATGATGCGTTTACTTTCCAAATTACTGTAATAATGAACAACCATCTGACCCATTTCCAACAAAATTTAGAGACCCGTGGCGTGGAGAGTTAGTCTGATGCTGAGACACAGTCCGCCACCTGTGTCTGGGCCACAGCCTGGGTTTGTCCTGGTGACTCGGTGAGCGCTCCATGTGATGTTATCAGTAGTCTGTCTTCCTCCCAGACATGCATAAAGGATGGCATTATCTGTGTTTGGTTTCCTTTGATATGAGGGAAGAGCTTCAATTTTTCATCTTTCCAGTTGAAAGGAGATTTCAGCTAGCAAGAATAATGAGGTTTCAAGGTAGTATTGTGAACAAAAGAAAAGATTCATCCAGAGGAAGTCCATGATGTTAACCTGATTGTTACAGTCACGTAAACACACACAAGATGCCTCGGGAAATGTAATCACACACCAATAGGACCCAAGTAGTGAGCCCTGGGGCCATATCAGCATGGACTCTGGAGGAAGATTGTCTTTCCTCATTGTGTATCCTAGATTGGTGTCTGAGGTCTCCATGAATATCATGAGGTTTTGAGATTCAATAGGAGGACTCAAGAGACTCAAGAAAGTTATGATTTATAAGGTAAAAATTCAAATTAAGCTCAGCAAGAGAAAAAGCATAAAGGTTAAGGTCCTGGAGGAAAAAGACCCAGTCTCTTAGCTGGTGGCTCCCAGTGGAGCTGCATGGCAAATGCTCACCTCTCCCAGAAGGAGAGGGAGGCACCCATGTTGAGTATCAGCAGCCAGGGCCGTTCACCCAAGTCCTGCCCTCCAGGGTCCTCAGTGGGGTCTGTCAAGGAGGCCTGCAACACCCACAGGACTGGGTTTGTTGCTCAGCCTCTGTCCCCCAGCAGTCACAGCAATACGCATGGCCCGAGACCTCAGCTACCCAGGTGCTGCCCTCAGGGCTCAGAGGGCCTCTCCCGGGAGCCGTGGGGGCCAGACCTGAGCCCCAAGTCTGCTGACTGCATAGTTAGTCACTCAGCTTCCCTGAGACTTCTCAGGAATGTGGGGTTAACAAAAGTATCGGCTGAAAAAATATACAATGAGGCTAAAATATATGTAATGGGTTCAGAACAGTTTCCTGGCTCGTGTCAGGAATACTGCTCTGTAACTGTCCCAATGGCATGCTGTGAAAACTGTACCGGGGTGGCAAGCTGTCTAGGATTTCTTTTTGCCTCGTGTATCCAAGACTTGTTGATGAATGAGTTGGCAAGCTAGAAATGCCAACCAAAATACACTAAAAAATAATAAAAGCACCTAACCTGGTACAGTGGCCCATGCCTGAAATCCCAGCACTTTGCACAGTTGAGGCAGGATTGCAAGTTCTAACCCAGCCTGGGTGATTTAGTAACTTAGACTTTATCTCTACATACATACATACATACATGCACACATACATACATACATACATAGCTATAGTTCAGTCCAAAAGATCTGGGTAGTAACTTAATCAGCTTACTTTTTTAAAAAATTCAGTAAATAAAAGCACCTAAGAACAACCTGCTGTCTCTAACCAAAGGAAGAAAGGGGCAGCCTAGCAAGATAGAAAACTGTCAGATTGCTATCCTGCAGCCAAATACCATGGAAAAAACCGTGGCCACATCCATCCTTGCCAGCAAGGACCAAATGTGGAGCCTAACTACTCTCCCTCACCAGGCTGCCGTGAGGCACCCAGACTTCCTAGGTCATGTCAGAGAAGGCTGGGTAGGGAGCTCGGACTTCTGACTCTGAGGGGTAGTGATGGGAGGAGAGGCCCATCAGTGCAGTGTCAGTGCAGATTACATGAAGAGCACTTCCTGGCCAACATGGTGATAAGCGGCACCTCTCCCTCCACCAGTTGGGGTCTTGTCTGAGGAGGGCTGTTGGAGAGTCAGCACCTCCACCACTACCCAGAGGTAGTGACCACAGCACACTTCCATTCTTAAGGTAGGTGCCAGTGGAGGTCACACGGTAGCAGTGACAATGCAATCCTGGGCGTTCCAGCCTGCAAAACTCGGTGGCAACCTAGGGGGAGCTGAGGTGCTTGTCCTGGCCATTAGGAACAAGAAGCCCCTCCTGGTGATTGTCAATCAAGGATGAGTAGGGAGGGAAGTGCTGAAAGAATACTGAACAAAGCAATGGCGGAAAACATGCAAAATTTTGCAAAAGCCACAAACATGGAGATGCATGAGGCTACACAGACCACAAATAGGATGAATCCAAGACCCACTGTGATAAAACTTCTGAAAACTAAACGCAAGGAAAAGAATCCTGAAAACAGCATGAGACAAATAGTGCCTCACTTACAAGGGAAAGCCAAAGGAGTGACAGCTGGCTCCTTACAGGAAATTAGGGACGCCATGCAATATTTTTATGTGTACTAAAAGAAAACACGTCTGTTATCTTACAATTCTATATCCAGTCAGAGAGGACAGGGTCCCAAAATAATCCGCATCCAAAGCAGATAAGAAATTTTGGTGCTCATTTCTCCTTTGTTTTAATTAAAGTCCCCACTCTGTGCCCTGACATCAACCTCTTACTAAAATCTGTGGCAATGGAAACACTGACTCCTTTATGTAAAAGCAGCTGTTAGCTACAGAAATCCTCACACTCAAGCTGTGTGATCCAAACACATAACAATGAAATAGCTTAATCTTAGTACTTTCCATAAAGGTGGAAACGACTTTCAACCCTGTTGTGCAAAATACTTCTCTATATTTAATTTACATGATGGTAAATTTTCTCTTGTGGAAAATTCCTTTAGGAACCAATTTTCACACCACATTTTCCTTCTGAATTTCTTGCATCCACACGTCTGAAATACAGTATATGAGTAAATTGGGTACATCTCAAATATCTGAACCCATTCACTCGGGGAAGTCTGCACTATAGAGTTCGCAGTCCAGTGTGGCATTAAGCCACAGAGGCTGTTTAAATGTAAAGTGTGTGTGCTGGTGGTGGTGGCTCCGTGTGGCACACACTTCACACACACGAGACCCTGATTCCATCCCTAGCATCTAAAAAGTAAATAAATTTAAATTACTAAAACTAAACTTCAGTTCCTCGGTAGTACTAGCCACATTAAGAACTCAACATGGCTAGTGGCTGAAATAAAGCACAGAACTAGAACACTGCTGTCATCCTAGAAAGCTCTGTGGACAATGGTACTTCACAGAGGTGTCTGCTTTCTTTTGCTACTCTGGACTTTCTGTCCTTGAAACATGGTTGTTTTGCATGAAAAATAAAGTTTAGAATTATGTACCTGATAATGTCTGATAATCATTGTCCATAATTTCTATTTAATGTATTAATATTAAATCATACAATAAATTCACTTTTACTTCAGCCTTTTTAACCTTCTCTCAGTCTTTTGGATTTCCTCTCTCTGCCAGAAAAATCTATTTGCCCAACAGAAACTTTTACATTGAGTCTTCAGTGAGTACTTGTCATTGCACTTGAAGGAAGAAATCAAAATAAAACCTTTAAAAGTTATAATACAAAGGACAGCAGTCTGGTCAGAACACCCTCCCCACAGCACACATAAACAACACCAGGCAAAATTCAAGGTCCCCAACTGTTTTGGATTTTTATTTAAATGTTAAAACTGATTACAAAGTTTGCATGATCCTATCCTTACAGTCTGAAATTCCTTCATAATGCTCTCATGCAATACTTAGAACTGCTTACTATATTTGTCATGATTTTTTTCTATTTTTTTATTTTAAAGATAGTAAAATCCAACAAAACATAGCAGAACAAAGCCAATCAAAAACAAATCAGTAGAACTGGTACAGAACTTCAAAGCAAGGTACTAGGAAAACAATAGCTATTATAGTATATCTTGTGATCTTTCAGAATAGTTGGCCATTCCATCAGGTATAGCAAAATCAAACCAAAAACAAAACAGAATAAAACCAATAAAAACAGAATATGAAATAAAGCAAAAAAAATTTAATCAGAATAAAACAACACAATGAGAACAATATTGGCCTCTGGTGAGTGTGTGCAACCAGTGCAGACTTCAGGAAGAGAAAGAGATGTGCCTCCTGAGAACCCACCATGTTAGACAGGGAGGCTCCAACCAGAAGACAACTAGCCCGCCTTCCTGGTGAGTGTGCGTGACCAGTGCGGACTCCAGGAAGAGAGAGATGTGCCTCCCATAGGCCTACCACGGGCTAAGTATCAAGGACACCCCCCCCTCACCCCACCCTGTAATCACCTGCTAGTTCAGAGCACTGGCTAAGTTGATAGCAACTATGGTACATGAAGCAACTAAATGCTTGGGTTGTTTGGTTGATTTTGTAGGCCTGGAGCCAGCAGTCTGAGCATCTCTTGGGAGGATAACAGTATGCAATGTAGCAAATATGGGGAATTCTCTTCTGTCTTGTCTTTATATGTCATGATTTTAATTGAAAAAATTGTACATAACTACCAAGTAAGTAGACATGAAATGATATTATCAAGATTAATTTTAGTCGGGCAAGGTTGTGCACACCTGTAATCCCAGCACCTGGGAGACTGAGGCAAGTGGATTAATCACAAGTTTGAGGCCAGCCTGGGCTCCATAGTGAGTTCAAAGCTGGCCTGAACTACCTAGTAAGACCCTGCCTCAACAAAAGAAAAAAAGATTAATTTTAATAATTAGTTGTGACTATTTCTGGTGTGTCAAGGAATATTTTACTCAAGTGACAGTATTAAAACATTCACGAATGCTATCAAGATTGTGATGCTGGGTTACTGGCATGAAACCTAGACCCAGAGTTAGGAAATTGTCATAAATGCATGAAACCCCTGGGCAGAGTACTGGCAATGTATGAGAGAAAATTGTAGTATTAAACAAACAATCTAAAAATTGATAAATTCATGCTATCAGCTCTCTCTCTCCCCCCCAAAATAAAACCACTCCTTTGGTTTTGATCAATAGAGATTATATAGTAAATGAAAGGCTGTCATCTGTCAGTCAAAGGAGAGACCATGGATATGCCCTCCTCACTTGCCCCATGTGACATCATTCTCCTCTTGGATGCAGAATGCATTCTCAATGGTTTTTTTTACATTACCACTCAAATTTTATTAGATTGATGATTCTCAAGCTTTAAAGTACTTATGCATTAACTGGAGAGCTTGTTAAGACACAGATGTCTTAGCTGTACCCTCAGATATATTGACTCATTGGGTCTGGATTAGACCTAACAATCTGTATTTTGGAAACACTCATAACTTAAGGAAGAAGTGATGTACCTTGACTCAAGGTTTCAATCCATGGTCACCTGTCTCCAAGGCGGTGGGGAAGAGTATGAGTGGAGGAAAGTTGTTCAACCCATAGCAACCAGGAAGCATAGAGAGAAGAAAAACCGGGGACAAGAATGCACCCTTCTGAGTTCACCTGCCAAGGACCCACGTCTTGCCAGTGCACTCAGCCATGAACTCTTCAATGGATCAATTCACTCATGAGTTTGGTGCAATCACCTTCCAAACACTGGAGACTTTGGGTAGACACTTTTTGTCTAAACTATATGTTATGGATTGTGTTTGGATGTCCCCCCAAAGCCTCGTGTGGTCATGAGGGGCAGGCTTTTCAAAGGTGGCTGAGTCTATCATTTGTGTAGTGCATTGTCTAGCACTGGGATTGGCAGAGTGAGTGTTACACCCACCCAAGGGCAGATAGCTGACCTATAACATAAGGGAGGGAAAGAGACATGCTCTCCCCTCTTTCTCTGGTTGCCTTTGGCACCTGCCATCGCCATGAATGGCTGCCCCCCATGCCACGCCACCTTGCCTTAGAGCCACGACTGAAACCTCCACAAACTGTGAGCCAAATAAACCTTTCCTTCCTTCATTTTGGGCATCAGATATTTTGTCCCAGCAATGAGAGTAAAGTAACTAAGACAGAATTTGGTACCAGGAGTGGGGTCATTGCTGTGACTGTACCTGACCATGTGGTTCAAGTGCCTTTGGAAATGACTTGTGGGAAGAGTTTGGAAAAGTTTAGAGAAGTCACCTGAAAGAGTAGCCCTGGAATGACTTAGGCTGTTCTGTATGGGAAATTCTAGATCAGAAGATCAGAAGACCAGAAAATCAGTAAAAGTCAGGCTCAAGAGGTTTCTGCTGGGAAGAAGGACTGTATTGGTTGTTGGACTCTAGATGATGTGTGTTATAGCTTGCCAGAACGTTTTTCTGCATTTTGCTCATATCCAGAGACCTTGCTTTGAGGAGAAGTCACAGAATGCCATGTTCCAAAATAGCAGTAGCAGTTGCACAATGTTTCAAAATGGTGGTGACTGCACCAGGTTCCAGAATGATGACAATATAAAAAATTTATTCCTCACAGTCATTTTCAGAGTGCTCAGCATCCTAAGCACTCAAGCCCTATGGCCAAGAGAGAGGAAAGCCTGGCTACTTCTTCAACTGGTAGTGGACCTTGACATCATCCTTGGTTTTAGGAACATGCCAAATGCAAGAGTTAGGAGGTTAAAAAGTCTTCCACCCCGATTTCAGAGGGCCTAGGAGGCCAGGTAGTGTGCCCCTGAGAGGGCAGTGTGTGAAGCTGTGAGTGTGAGGCCAAAGGTGCAGTGGAGATCCCAGAAGTTTGGAAAAGTTAGGAGTGTGAATCATCCAAGAAAACCTGCAAGAAGGGAGCAAAGCCAGCCCAAGAGACAAACCATGGGAGCTACCACCACCAGAAGTGACATAAAGGTGGAGTTACACAAGCATTTTGGAGCTCACAAATCACCACAAAAAGCTTCAGATGTTCCATATGGAACTACAGGACTTGATGTTTGCCTTGCTGGAGTTTGGATTTTTTTTTTTTTTTTTTGGTTTCAATGTTTTTATCCTCCTGTTTGTACCTTTTGGAATGGTAATGTTTCTCTTGTGCCATTAGATGTTGGAATTGTTTAACTTTTCATTTGTATAGAGACTCACAGCTAAAAGTATACCTTAGATCTCAGAGGAGACTTGGGACTTGGACTTTTAAGCAATACGGAAACTGTTAGGATTTTGGCAACTCTTGGAGATGGACAAAATGTCTTTTGCATAAAGGATACGCATTTATCTTTGGGAGACTAAGGATGAAATGCTATAGTTTGAGTTTGAATGTCCCCTTAAAACCTCATGTGGTCATGGGGTGGGAGGAATTTGGAAGGCAACTGAGTCAAGTGTTTGTGATTGGTTCATTGTCTAACACTGGGATTAGCAGTGTGAGTGTTACACCCGCCCAGGAGTGGGTAGCTGGCATACAATATAATGGTGCCTTTGTTGACTTTGGTACCTACCACCGCCATGAATGGCTGCCTCTGTACCATGCCACTTTGCCTTGGAGCCAGCTGATTATGGACTGAAACCTCCAAAAACTGTAAGCTAAATAAACCTTTCCTTTCTTAATTTTGGGCATTTGATATTTTATCCCAGTAATGAGAGAAAAGTAACTAAAACACCATAACACACTTCACTGGATGTGGATACTCCATGAGCTACCCTTTGAAAAGCACAGCTAAAGTCTCCTTTTCTTCATAGATTCTCTCATCTAAATTTTAACCACTTTAGAACACGTAAATGCAACAAATAAGAACATGCATTAGAAAAGTAGGCAGGCTTAAATTTGAAACTTACATCTCTATATAGTCTAATTAACCTTTGCCACATTACTTATGGCTTTTAATACTGAGAGTTTAGCCCCTCCTACTGTTGTAATTGTTGTCTTTGTCTTCTATCCAGTGATCCTTACCAGCATAAAAACACATGAAAAGTTTCTATTATGTGTCTTATGTGTGGCAGAAGCATCTTACCTGTAGGTAGTTGTGTAGTGTCATGCTGGATTCACAGACTAATATTCACAACAGATAACAGTCTTTCTTTTTCTCTATATAGCTTTAGAACTATCACTATTCTCTCTCTCTCTCTCTCTCTCTCTCTCTCTCTCTCTCTCTTTCCTCTTACTTTTCTTCCTTTCCTTCTAATTCTAATTCTGATGTTTGTTGGTAAGACTGTAACTTCTGCCATCATCCTCAAAGTATCATAAAAACTACATATGTGACCTATTAGATTCAGATCAGGAGTTTTGTTTCTGGAGTTTTTCAAGGGTTTACAGTCTACCTTTAGGTTCACATAACTACTGTCATCTTGTTGACACGACTTTTTAAACATTGATTCAATGAACGTTCCCTGTCTTCTGCTCCTATCCTTGATCTTCCTGGCAGTCCCATTAAAAGAAAACTGTGCTAACCACTTTGACTGTAGTTCACAGACATTGTTTCTGCATCAGTGCATAGACCACTTCCTGATGCATTTTTAAGCACTGTATGTATAATGTTGACTTTTAGTTCCACTTGTATACTATGAAATTGGTCTGCTTTATATTTACCAAAAGCAGTTTTCACTTCATTTTTCCATTAGTACAACACTTAAGCTATCTTTTCCATTTTTATATGGATTAATGTGCCAGGATATTAAGCAATTCAGCTAATTAAAAGGTCTAAACCTCATCCTGGGTAATTAATTCATGAAAGAAAGTGGAAGAGAGCTGTGATATAAATAGCAAAGCATTTTTGATGCCCTTTTGATTTCTATATTGACATCAGCATGTAACTGCAAAGTTTTAGTTTGTCAGGATTCCCTGGCACAATGAATATTATACAGATGCTGCCAAAATAATGCCAGCTTCGAAAGTTGGAGTCCAACTGCAGGACGAGTTGAGACTAATCAGCCCATGTTCTTTTACCCTGTTTCCTGTCAAACTAAAAATACACTAGGAAAAAAAGTTAACGAGGCCTGAAATACAAAGTTTTGTAACTCAGTTTTTGTTGTATGTTAAGTAACTGCTAAGGAGAAAACCCAGAGCCTCATGTCCTGACCTAAAGAAACTAATTACCAATTTAAAATCAATAGCAAAAGTTTCTTATATTTTCATGAATATTATTGACATTCATTCATCTTTATCCTTGATTTTTAAATATGTATTCATTTTTAAGCTTTATTAAGATATAATAGATATACAAAAATTGCATATTTTTAAAAATTAGTTTTAGATATACATAATGATCACATTTATCATAGGGAATATGTACCTATATGTGACATAACTTAATTCTTTTTTTCCCATTCCCCAACCCTCCCTTCAACCCCTTTTCCCCTCCCTATTTACACAAGCTTCATTTCCATTTTTTCCTTCTTTGCTTATGTTTCTTTTTCCTTCCCTCCTTTCCCCTTCCCCCTCCCTAGTTTTTCTTCCCATTTGAGCATTGTCTTACTATTTAATAATATTTAGTATACACTTTGATCTTTATTTGCACTTTTGGTCTTTCACACCAGAAAAACAATGAGATATTCAAACATGTGTCTGATTGATTTCACTTACAAGTATGGTCTCAAATGCACCCATTTACCTAGAAATGTCTCAAATTTAACCTTCTTTTTGGCAGGATTGTACTCCATTGCATATAAATATTTTTTAAAATCTTCATGATTCATTCATCTGTAGATGGGCATTTGGGCTGTTTCCAAGATTCAGGTATTACAAATTGTGCTGCAACAAACATAGGTACATACATATTGCTGTGGTATGGTTTTAATTCTTTTGGGAAGATACCAAAAAGGGGACCACTGGGTGAAACAGAACCCCTAGTTTTAATCTTTTGAGAAAACTCCACACTGATTTCCACAGTGATTGCACCAGTCCCACCAACAGTAAAGAAGGGTTTCTTTTTCCCCACAGTACCTCCAGTATTTGTTATTGGTTGATTTCTTGCAATAGCCATTCTTTCCAGCATGAGACAGGATCTCAGTGTTGTTTTAATTTGCATCTCTTGAATGAACAGTGATGTTGAAAATTTGTTCATATATTTATTTGCTGTTTCTACTTCTTCATCTGAGAAGAGTCTATTCATTTCAGCTGCTCATTTTTGGGCTGGGTCTCTGAAATCCACACCTTTAATGCATGCATTTTGATCAGCTTGAAAATATACTCTTCATACCACATCACCACAATCCAGATGCCAAACATATCCATCACTTCCAATTTTCCTTGTGTTACATTTGATTGCATATATGTATGCACGTGTGTGCGACTGTGTGTGTATGTGTGTGCATGTGTGTGTGTGTATTTGGTACCATGAAATCTTTCTTCTTAATATATTTCCAGATACATAAAACCGTATTATTAACTACAGACACTGCGTTAGACAAATGAGCCCTAGGACTCATTCATCTTGCATAGCTGAAATTTTTCAATCGTTAAGCAAAGCAGTCACAAAAGGAAAATATTCCTTTTCTTTTCTTTCTTTTCTTCTCTTCTCTTCTCTTCTTTTATCTGTCTCTCTCTCTCTCTCTCTCTCTCTCTCTCTCTCTCTCTCTCTGATTTAGGAATTTCAAAATGCTGAATTTGCATTATTTTCTATGCATAACTAAAGTCTATCATATGGTAACCAACACACATATGCAGTAATATAAAAGAACTCATCGAGAGATCTTTCCCAAAGAGCAAAGCCAATTGACAGAGAAATGTTGATACAAATAAGTAAAGGATATGTTTTATATAGGATGATACAGTAGAGAAATTATTGGACAAAAAAGTGATGGAGTTGAGTAAGTTTAAACAAAATATATCAAACTCATTGTGATGACATATAACAGAAACTTTAAGGCAAAGGACATAATTATTTGATCTAGCCCTTTTGTTCAAAATTTCCCTGATCAATGCAACTGAAAAGTATTAAACTATAAATCAAGAAATTTTGTTTAGATGTGGTAATAATACTGCAATCATATTTTTGGCTTTTACTTACTGTTAATTTATTAAGGTATACTTGATAACTAAGTTACATGTATATTAAGGGTGTACAATTTGATGATTTGATAGATATAAACATTATGAAATAATCACTATAATGCTAATTATTATATACATCTCCTTACATAGTTGCCATTTCCTTTTTTTCTTTTTCTTTTTCTTCTCCTTTTTAGCAAAAATACTTAAACTTCAAGCATACAATAAAGTATGATTAGCCATAGTCACACCACTCTATATTAGGCCTCTAGAATTTAGTTCTCTTATGTAATTGAAAATGTGAGCTGGGCATGGTGGCTCACGCCTTTAATCCCAGCACTTGGGAGGCTGAAGCAAGAGGATCGTTGTGAATTCGAGACCAGCCTGAGCTACAAAGTGAGTTCAAGGCCAGGCTGAACTGCATAGTGAGACCCTTTCTCAAAAAGTAAGGCTGGGGATTTAGTTCAGTGGCCTAAGCACCTGCCTGGCAGGTGTGAGGTTGTGAGTTAGATCCCCAGTACAAAAAAAAAACATGTGTACACTTAGGCTAGCATTTTCCCAGCCCTCCACCCACAAGGCACAAATTTCAACTGTTTATTTACCAGATTGATTCAGGTTCCCACAAAGACAATGGAAAGAAAACTTACTTTTCAGGGGATACACAATTGGGTCCAAGAGAGACAGCTGAAGAATTTCAGTGTCAGGTGGACAAGTTGCACAAAACCCCAAGTGTGACAAGGATCGTGACACACATGTGCTCGGTTCCTGATGGCAATCACTGTCACTGCTGAGCCGTGCTGAGTTCGAGTCCTAGAAACTCCTTCCTAGGCTCCTGTGAGCTGGGCTCTTCCATGCATAGGTGACCTACGACTCTTTCTCTGAGTGGCCCCTTCGTACTTTTCCTTTATTAACCTCACATCGCCCCAGTCTTCTTCTGGACAACATTTGTGGCTTCTTCTCAGATTCGTAGAGCATGCCCTGTACAGCAGCCACCCTTTTCATAGCGCGTGGCTTACGTTTGTGGCTGTGGTTGAAGTTCGGCCTCTCAGAAGACACTGCTGTGTCCTGGCGGTGTCTCTGGTCCTCCGTGGGTACTCACCAGCCTGCCCCAGATTGCACTGTCCCTGTCAGAAGTGCTGTCCACCCCAGGCTGCTATGAACCTTCTGTTTCTGCCGCAGTTCCACGGCCTCCGCATCTATCTAAAGTACCACTGGGTGACTCTGCAGCAAGGAATAATAACAGGTAGCCCTCTTGTGGAGGAGCCCAAGATTAACCAGTTGCCGTGTTTGTGAAAATTTGATGAGTCTTCTAGATCAGACGTATGGGGCTGGACCCCCTCCCAGGGCTGTCCCGACTTCCCGCTGCAGCAGTGACATCTCAGGGAAGCACAAGGCCGTTGCCCATGAGGCCTGCGTCTATGAGCATGGGAAGTTTCTGGGCTTTACATAAACAGAATGTTTGGAGCTCAACACAGACGTTTGTGCCTTGACTCGGACACCGCGTGGCTGTGAGGCCGGCTGTCGGAAGCCTTGGCGGGGGATCAGTCCCCCAGTCTGTGTAGTGTGTGCAGTAAATCTGCAACTCACCACGTTCCCCGTGTTCTTAAACCCAGCTGCCACCAGAACTTGTTTCACAAATCATTTGAAATTAGAATGAAGCCAGTATCAATAGAGAGCCCAAACCCCGGGACCACACTGTCCCTAGACCCCCTCATAAACCGGTTCCAGCTCCTCACTTTCTCTTTCAGGTAATTTTCAATATAATTCAAGAAATACTTTTTTTGGGATTGTTTTGGTTTTTTGCATGAGAGCTTATAGTTCTCTTTCCTTTTTGAATTATCTCATCATTTTACACCACTAGGGGAAAAAAGAAAAAAAAAAACAATGGTTAGAAATAATTAAATTTTAAGTTAAGCATTCTGATCATGGCTCAGTGCAAAAAGAAAAATCATTTTTCCTTTTTGGCAGTAAATGAATCCAAGGTCTGGCACATGAGTAATTGTCTCCTAGGAGACCCCAGTGTACATCATTGCCATGGAGACCAGCTCGTCAGCCCTCTCTGCTTGAAATGATTAGCACGGATCATCAGTGAAGGTCTGTGTGGAGGGGAAAGAGGGCCTATAAATACACTGCCCAGCTTCACAAGCCAGCACGAGCACCCCATGCTCAAGGTGGGGGTGAGGTGCAGCTACCTGCGGTAGGAAATCCTTTGATCTCCACTTCCACCAGAGAGCGGATGGGGAGTGCTCAGCACCGAGGAGACAGCAGGCAGCCTCCACCCATGACAGAGGCTCCTCACTGCCAAAGCCAGGCAGGGAGAGACACAGGAAGCCGCCGTCAGACATCTCTCCACGCCCTCCTCTGCTCTGCGTCCCTGGACATTCCCAAAGCCTGGGGAGAGGCCCACCTGTGCCCAAGACACTCTAGTGTTGGCTGCAAGAAAAGAGCACACCATGCTGCTTTTTTCATTTAGATTTTCTGATACTCATTTTTGACATAATAACAACAAAAATCACCATCAGAACAATTCAAATAATCATACTGGCTGTGTCAACTGCTGACCAAATTTTGTCTTTTTCAGAAAAAGTGGCACATGGCAGAGTGTGGCAGATGTGGCTCAGAGGTCTGGGGAGACTGTGAAATGGGCCAGGCCTGGAGGAGGGGGTGAAGGGGAAATACCAGGGGAATCCTGCACAGACCTCTCCTGGGGGCGCAGAGCTGCAGGTGCTGGCACTGGTGATTGTCGAGCTCCTCCTGGGGCAGCTGGGCAGGAGGTAGAAAGAATGGGAAGAAAGCGTCACAGAGTGTCAGGGCATGGGTCGTTCCCCAGCGGGCAGAGACAGAAAACCATCTCTGGATCTGGCACAGCTGATGCTCAAGTTTTATAGACACTATCAAGCACTGTGTTTCCTGATACCCCATTTTTTATTTCCGAGAGTTGGATGCCGATGATCCCTAATTGTCACACATCCAGCCCTTCTCTACACGGGTTAAGGGAAGACTTAGTATCGATTCCACTTGTCCTGCATTGCTGAGATGTCAGCTGATGTCTGAGGTCACATCTCCCGTGAACCTCTCCAGCTTTCACAGTCACGCAATGCCACTGTCACTCACACAGACCTGGCTGCTCCCGTGTTACCTGTGAATGTCACTGCTTCCCCAACTGGCTTGGCTCCTGTGGGAAGCACGTGGGTGTGGCTTACTCTCTGTACTGCTTCCCTCCGCTCATCCTGTCACCCATTACTGGAGTGCCAGGGGTTGCCTGGGTCTAGTGGGCCTGTGGGACAGAGGCGAGAACATCAATGAACCAAGGACCTAAGGGAACTGGGAAGCTGCCTGGGCTCCAGAGAGTCTATCCCGTCCTCTGAGGAGACACTGCTGGCATGGGGGCCTGCTGCAATGGGACAGCCAGAAAAAAAGGCAAAGAGAGAAGGAAAAGCTCAAAGCAGCCAGTCTAACAGAAAATCAGTGGGAAGTCAGGGAGGTAGATGAAGGCAGATGTTTCAGAAGATGGGACAGGATGGTGGCAAAGGTCAGTGAGTGTGCAGGTGGGCAGGGCCCACATCAGGAAGGCTACACTCCAGGTGGGGAGGAGGGCCAGTTCTCTAAGGGAATTCAGCAAGGAGATCTGTTAGCATTTAAGTTTTCGAAGGAGCACGTTAACTCTTTAGAAGAAGTTGGAGGGAGACAGAACTGCCAACCCTTGCCCGTGGTCACACAAGCTGGAGGAATTCCTGGCTTTGGTGCAGCTATAATAAGGCTCAGGAGATGAGGAAGGGATAGTTAGGATTCAACAGAAAGTGGTATTGTCATGTTATCAACTGCCTCGGCTTGCTGTTTTTGAGGAAACCAGCGCATCTGAGATGGAGAAACACTACACAGTTGTGTTAATACAGTACGCACACTTGTATGCTTCAAAGTGGGTCATGCTGTGTCCTAAATACAGACCCAAGAACCCTAGGGAGGCCAGGCGGGCTCTGAGGCTGCCGAGGGCTCCCAGTCTCGTCACAAGCACCCTCCTCGGTCTGCCCAGGTGTGCTGCGCAAACACACCACCTTCTGCAAGTGCTGTGAAATGAAAAGGCTGGGACGCCCCGCAGACAGCAGGGGTTCCCAGGCACAGCCCCCAGAGGTCTGCCCTCGGGAGATGAACTCAGAGGACTCCAGGGCTTCAGAGCAAGGAGAGGGCCTTAGGCCAGATGCCGACCTTGTGACTGTTATCAGCCATTTGGCGATCACGTGTTTCACATCAAGAACACAAAGAGACTCTCAGGAAGAGACTTTGCCTGCTTCCTTTAACTTAGAATTTCTCTGATCTGTTTGACCACGAGGCCACTATCTCCTGCGATATAATGCCCATTCCTACCCTCTGGCAAATCACTAGAGAATGTCAGTACAGATATCCCTAGGGGAAAAAATGGACAGAGGGCCACTGAAGGAAGAGAACAGAGAAAGAAGTAGAGGACGGAAACCTGAAATAATGAGGGGGGCTGAAACAACCGAATGAATGCTTATCTAAAATACATGCTTCAAAGCACATTCACTCCTGATGCCTTTTATTCCTAAAATTGGGAGGCAGATGGGGTGGGAATTACAAACCACTCACGAATGCACAGCTGAGCTCAGGACACAGAGCGGACCACCAGCGAGGTTCAAGACAGAGGAAGCTGGCTTGTGATGTCCTCACTCCACCACTGCCATGAGCGTGCCGCAACATTTTTCTGTGCCATGAAATCCCTGTACATGTCTTTGGCCTACAAGAATTTAGCACTTGTTTGAGTGAACAACATAAATCTTAGCCTAAAAGATAATCTCTCAGAGGATCATCACAAAAGGCAGTGGAGGATTATAATGAAAATACCACCTCAAGCAAAAAAATATTTTAAAAATCACAAAAAAATATAAAACAGTCAAAAATACCTTTTTATGCAATAAGAGTGCCAAATAATAGTGCTCTTATTGGAATTTATTTCTCAGATAATTGAGTGAAATAGCCACATCATTTACAAAGGGAATTTTTAGAAACCACTGCTTTGATGATTTCATCTCCTATGTTCTAGTGTTCACCTGGTGCAAAATCGGTCTCAGTTAGAACTCTGGGAAATGCTGTTCCCGCCACGCCCCTTATCCCATCATTGCCATGGTAACTAATGGGCTTTAATGAGAGCCAAGCACAGGGTGATTAAAATGAAGTAATAAAAGTAAAAGGGATAAAGTATCATTAGGTTGAGCAAGTACAAAACTAAAAACATGCTTAGATGAAGTGCTACTGATTTTATTAATGTAGATTTATAAAGACATGCAAATTCATCTTTTAGCTATCCATGAATGATGTCAATAACAAACTATCTTTTATAATAAACTGTTACCTGCAATTTTTTTTCTTCTGGATTCAACTTTTCAAGTTAATAAATGTTTTTATTAATTTTCCTGAATGAAGCAAGTATAAGTTCAGAATATTTCCTCCATTCAGATTTTCTACAAATTAAAATTAAGTCAAATGTAATTTCCTCATGGTAAACAACCAAATTTATCTGTCAGTGGAAGAGTCAAGGAGCAATTTTTAAATGAAATCTAAAAGCAAAAATAAAAAATTAGTCCTGGATGGGCATGGCTGGTACACAGCTATAATCCCAGCACTCAGGAGGCTGAGACAGGTAGACTGCTGTGAGTCTGAGGCCAGTCTGGGCTACACAGAGACCCTGTCTCACAAAACAAACAAATGGTCTCAGCATTGTAAATAGTGCAGTGCTGTGGAAGGTGAAGAAGAGAGTACTCCCAAAGAGAATAAAATAAGAACAGAATAGGAGAAGAGGTAGGAAGAGCGGAGAGTTATGGGGAAGCCTTTCACAGCACTTTTTATCACATTTACATTGACATTACACTAAATTAAATAACCACTCACAGACGCATACATATGGTATGTGTCCATCTATATTTACATGCCTAGAGTGGTCAAATGCACAGAGCCAGAAAGTGGAATAGTGGTCCCCAAGTGGGGAGAGAAGAGGAGAACGGAGAATGACTCTCTTGTTGGGGGTACAGTTTCAGTCTTACAAGGTGAAAAGAGTTCTGTAAGTGAATGGGGCCAATGGTTGCAGGAAGATGTGACTCTGCTTGCTATCACTGAATCACATACTTACAGTTAAGACAGTAAATTTTGTGTTATGTATATTTTACTGTCATTTTAGGAAATAGTAATAAATAAAATGATCTCAAAATATAGCAACATCCAAGGACCGTTTCTTGGGTGGCTGGTCCTGTGGGTCAGGAGTCTGAGTGGTACAGAGCAGAGACAGTTTGTCTCCCTCATCTTTGGGCTTCTGCTGGAAAACACAAAGGGTGAGATGGGGATGGGTAGAATTCGCATCACACCCGGGTCTGCTGTGGATCTTGGGTGCTGGCTAGAACCCTCAGGCCCTCCCACTTTGACAGTCCCCATGTGGCCTCTATGGATGGAGTCTCCTCCTTGCTCTGGTTTCCTGACAGTTTGTGTGTCGGGGCAAGCAGGGCACAGAGTGGGTGGTCACAATTTCACCCTGTTTATGATCTACCCAGAAGCCTTATGGTACAACTTTTGCAAATCTCTAGGAAGGCATGGCTATAGCACAACTCTGCATTCAGGAGGAAATCTAAACCCTTCATCCACACATTTGCCCAGGAGACCTTATTCCCTTCCTGGTCTTCAATTCCCATCTGTCTGCTTAGGTGTTGCCTTCCAGACCCCTCTCCTGAACATCCCACTGAAACCCCACAGGGTATTCCATAGACCTCAAGCTCACATTCAGAGTCAAACAATCCACATGCCCTCAACTAAATTTGCCTTCTCCTTTGTTCTTAAGTCAGGGAACTTGGCACCTGCAATAATAGGAACCTGAATTTCATCTCCGAATGCTTCATTCTCCCCAGGCCCAATCCTAATGGTGACCAATTTCTGTCCATTCCACCTCCCAGCCACCCACCAAAGTCATTTGTCCCTCTCAGATGTATTTACGTCACGTTCACTCTCCAGCATGCAGAGCAGACATGATGTCACTTTCCTTCTTAAAACTGATGCCTCCTACAATGAGATATTTTGCTATGGCATAGCTCACACAACAGGCTCCGATCCTGGCTTACCCCCTCAGCCATATTACCTGTTACTGTCTCATCACTCTCCACCTGGAACCTGAACCAGTTATTTTCAGTTCCCCAAATGCACCAAGCTCTCTCTCATCAACACGCTTTTTCACACTCCACTCCATCCACCTTGATCTATTTTCCCACTTCCCTTGTCTCTTTCCTGACATCCTTGAGTAACACTTAGCTAGCCCCAAAAAGAATCTCCCAAGCTGGAAGTTTGGGTGATGGTTTTCTATCATCCAAGAAATTTGGCACCTTTGTCACTATGATCTGGGGAACTTATAGAGCAGGAAATGCACTGCCTCAATGTTTAGCACACAGGAAATAATCTCTTCCAAGGAAGGGCACATTTCAAAATTTGTTGGTGGCCCAGAATCTTTAATATCTTAAACCGCACATTCCAGATCCCTCTCACCACAGCAGCTCAACACTGCCACCACTGTCCTCCGCTGCGAAGACCTTGTCCTTTCATTGGTGGTGAGCACAGACCAGAGCATCCACACCTGTGTCACTTCTGCTGCAGACTCCTCTCCTGGAGTCCTCACTTTCCTCTTCCAGGCTGCCAGAAGCCCCTCTCCTCCAGTCCTGCTTCCAACCTTTCCCACTAGGATCAGCCTCATCCTGTTAGTAGGGTTGGGTTCTCCCTCACTGGACACTTCCTCAATCCTGGCTGTTATCTCCATCTGGATTGAAAGGCAAGAGTGGGCATTTGTGGTGGCTGCAAAACCCTGTGTTTCATAGGGTTGATAGGCAAATGAGTCACTCAGTGAAGACTGAATATTATTCCCCTAAAATATCCTTGAAGACAAGGAAATGCCTATTTCTGAGCATCAAAGAACAGCAGATGCACAGGTAGATCCAGAATTTTTCACAGCCTTCCTAAAACTGGTCTGATTTATACTCTCAACTCAAACTACAGATTGTGGGGAAACCGCTGGTTTTTAAGATCAATTTTACTGTGTTTCAACTAAAGTAACTCTAGTGGAGTACTGTGTCAGTCCGTCTTCTGTGGTTGTAACTGAATATCATAGACTGGGCTTTATCGCATACTCCTTCTAGGAGGGATAAAGCTTCATTCCGCTTCCAGTCCTTGAGGCTTGGAAGACCAAGGTGGAGGGGTTTTGTCTGCAGATTCAGAAGTGAGCAGAGTGTGCTGGGCCTGGAGGGGTGCAGACAAAGTCAGAGCCAGGCTGGCTTTTATAAGACCCACTCTCAAGATCCCTCAGGAAGCCAGCCCTGGCCTTCATGCTTTTATCACCCCTTACATCTCTCCTGGTCCCACCTCCATGTTCCTTAAAATAGAGGTTCAACATCAACATGAGTTTGGGTAACCACAGTAAATACCAAGAAAATTGCTGCCCCATATTAGACTTTTTCACTAAAAGAAACCCATACACCTGGTGAAAGAAACCAGAAAAAAAAATCTTGCTACACTTATGTATTGGAAATAGGCATGTTGGAATTAAGGTTGAGTCAAAATCCAGCTTAAACACAAGAACACCAACTGGTAACTTCCACTAAGAAACTCCCATCTGAGAGACTGTCAGTTCTTCACAGCCCACAGACTGGGGCAGGATAACATTATCCCTATTTTACTTATTTATCAAAAAAGGACTGTGGCTCAGAAAAGCTAAATAACTTGTCCAAAATTGTATACCCAGTGGAAGAGTCTGGATTTCAACCCAAGTCTCTCATTCATTAGCATTCTGCCCAACTGTAAGGGTAGACCTGTAATTAGCACAGAGCTGAGAGGAAGGGAATTCCTTGGGGAAGTCACTGTAATGAGTAGGTGAGAGTGATTACCAATTAGCATATCAACCATTTCTAAGTAAATTAGTGCTTCATATACACAGGGGCTTAACATCAAGTTCTGTCAGGTCGGGTTCCCTGCCCAGCTTCCTACAGGAGCGTCCCAGGTTGGGTCTGCACCTTGCCATTTGAGTCACCCCAAGCCGTGTTGTGGAGGTGAGAGCTGATTGGATTTGACTGCCTGCATTTCATCCAGCCAGAAGAGTAAGAAGCCTTAATCACTACCCTTTTTTCTATACCATCAATTTGATTAATTCTGGGCTGGTTTCTCAATGAGTGGTAAAGCTTTCTCACATTAGTCTCCCAGCCTTCACAGAACGCATGGAGCCGCTCCTGAAGACACTGTTTACCCTGAGTCCCAGTATGGGATCTGGTATGTGACGAACTCTCCTGGAGAGGCTGTGCATCTCTGCATAGAAACCCTGCTCTGAATCTCAGGAAGATTATTCCATCTTCCTCCACCTGCCACCATGTTTCTAAAAGCAGGGATAATTAGAGCACTGCTTCTTAGAATTGATAGGCAAGTAGAATGAGTTAATAGTTGTGTATAAGGTAGCATCCATAGACACTGCCTGTTGATATAGTACTGGGAGTCTTACACAGGTCACTTAAATTCACCTGATACTTTGAATTTGAGAAGTGCCTGAATTGATTGCTTGGGTTCTCTCAAAACTCATATGTTGAAATCCCAGTGAAGTCTTTGAAAGGTGACTAGTTTGGAAGGTAGAAGCTTTATGAATGGGACTTGTGTCCTTATAAGAGGAGACAGGAGAGAACTAACTTTTCTTTCTGAGGACACAATGAAAAGACAGTTGTCTACACCCAGAAAGGAGCCCCTGTCAGACACCTGACCTGCCAGCTCCTTCATCTTGAACTTGCGGCCTCCAAAACTGTAAGAAATAAATGTCTATTGATTAAGTCACCTGGTCTATGATATATTGTAATAACAGCTCAAGTTGTTCAAGAAATTAAGAGAAAGAAAGGAAGGAAGAGAAAGAGGGAAAGAGGTGGAAGAACAAGTTACTTAGAAATCAGTTCTTTCTGAGAAGATTTTAATTTTATTCAGAACTCTGTTTTTTAGCATCCAGGTAACTTTTTCTACAGGGTCACCTTAGAGATTCCTTGCTTTGCCAGGGCATCACTAGGATAGTTTCAGCTCCCCAAGACTGAGCCAAGGAGTCGCTCTCCCTGATGAAGTCAGCCTGGCAGCCACTACAGAAATCCTGCAACCAGGCTGGCGCTGATCTCCAATGCGCAGGTGGGAAGGGGCAGCCCCATCCCTGGATCATTAGTGAACCTCCTGCTGGCGCCAAAGCTGTGTAACCTGGGTAACAATAACATTAAGAAAAAAACCAACATCCTGGGGATGGTGCCAGTGATCAGGGCACTGTAATTGCTATAATTAAAAGCAAATCTAACACTGCAGCAAAAGTAGGTCAGTCATTGGCTTGGTGCAGTCTTTGATGAAAGCAGAGAGCAAAAATAAAAAAGTGAAGGTAAACAAGTTTCCACAGCACCTGAGCAAGAGATATTTGGGATTCTCCATAGCCAGGTCTCAGTGGATTGCTCGGTATTAAAAGTAACTCCATCAGTGCAGTGATAGCTCAGGCAGTGCTCCATAAACACAGAATTTTGAAGGATAAGGGACATTTTGTTCCAATTCTTATTCAGTACAAAGAGAAGCTCACCCTTTCCGAGCCTGGTGGCGACTGCCTTAACGTGCACAGAGCATAGGGAATCTTCTCCCCGTAACTGTTTCAGCTCTCTTGCATCTCTGAGAACCTCATCCGTACGGTACCTTATCTCCTCTGCAGTAACAGGCACAAGCGAAGTGCCCAGTGAAGTCTTGACTGTGTACCCAGAAAGTTTAATCTGGAAACAAATCAATCATGGAAATTAAAAATAGCTGGGGCTGCCAATAGGAATTGCAGAAATAGGCTTATGTTTTGGAGCTCCTTTCTTGGATTTCCCTCTCAGAATAGAATTTTGTGCAATAGTAAATATAGAGCTTTACAGCAAACAGATGGGTTCAGAATCCCCTCTCCACCCCTTCACTATCTCACTGAACTTGCACAAGTCCTTTGTTTCCTCAAGCGTCTACTGAATGGATATAATAATAAATAATATCACATACACAAACTGTTATAAAATAGTTTGCAAAGTTCTTGACACCTTGTTGTATCTAATAAGTGGAAATAATGTCAATGTTTCCCTCCTGTTTCCTAGGGTTCTCCATCTCTCTTGCTGTGTTTCCCACCTGGACAAGCCTAGCTGCGTATGGTCCAGGAGCAGGAGAAGCTCACTCCCTTTAAGACAAGAAACAATAGCAACAAAAACCCCAGCTTCTCACTGGCCCCATTGTCTGGAGCTAGCGAGAAAAAGAAACCCAGAGTGAAGCCACTGGCATGCTAGCAAACCGTCCGCGTGCTGTTCGAATGCACCCACGCAACTCCCAGGAGTCAGACACAACTGCCCTGGAGTCCTCCATCCCCCTCCGGTGAGTTTGTGAAAATGTTTTTGTTTCAAAGTGAGTTCCCCCTGTAGGAGTGGGCTCCTGTTTCATTCAGGGATGTATACCCCTCTTTCCACGTCTAGTGAGGCTTTTCAGCTGTGATTTTCCCTCAACCTCGTCGCTTATCGACGAACAACTGCGGGGCGGTGGGGAGGTGGTGAGGGTGGGCGTAGGGAAAAGACGTTTCCTGGAACTCATTTGCTAACACAAGGTGGTGGGAAGCAGACAGCCGATGGCATTTTCAAATATCCGCAAGGAGAGAGCTGTGCGCGGTAATTACTAGCTGGGGCTACTCGGCGCTCACTACATCTCCGTCCTTGAGGCGCTGGCTGTCAGCTTCATGCACTGGGCTGTGCTAAATCTGGAGGCCCCAGAGGGAGGAGGGGCTACACCCCCAGGCAGAGCTTGGGGTGCTGCTGGCTTCATGGTCTGTGGGTGGAACCCCGGAAAAGGCGAGGGACAGGTTGAGGTCCCCAAGCGACTCTGCCTGAAATTCTTTCTTGGCTTTTCTCTTGAATTTAATACTTGAACTATCAAACAACCTTTCTTCCTATAAACAATACTGCTGAGTTCTTAGTCTTTCTTTAAGCCTTATCTACTAACACTGATCTGTACTTTGCGGGAGAATTTCCAGAGTCTGTGTGCACACGGGCAACCTTTCCTCCCGGGGTCAGAGCCTCCGAGCAGAGCCCTTGGTCTCACCCCTGATTTCAGGATTGTCTTCAGCGGTGATTCCTACAGCAGGGCCCGATCATAGGATTCCTGTGCACCGCGTTATTACGGATGTGACCCCCTGGGAAAACTGTGAGAAGGTGGAAAATCACAACCAGGCAGATAAACATGTTAGCCAGCTTCCCACCACTATAACAAATTCCTGAGATAATCAGCTTATCAAGAACAGAGGTTTGTTTGACTCCTCAGTCTGGAGGTCCCAATCCATGATGGGCAGACCGATTGATTTCTGGCCTGTGGAGGATTGCACTTCAATGCAGAAGCACAAGGAGAGAAGAATTCTGCCCTTCATGGCTGTGAAAGAAGCCAGTGACCCACAGTCCCCTCTGATGCACCCATGGTGACCTGAAGGTCAAATAACAATGGACTGAAGCCATGAACTAGAGAAAGTCTTTCATCTCTTTTAATTAGTGATCTCAGGAATTTTGTCCTAGCAGCAGAAAGCTGACTAACAAGCCAACTCCCAGTTCCCTGGGAGGAAGTGAATTCTCAAATACCCTCAGTTCTCTGAACAGGAAGGGTGAAGACTACCAAAGAGCCCACTTTGTCTGAGGGGTTTCAGGGATTGTAGAAGTGAAAAAGCAAGGGTATGGGGGAGACTTGCTGGCTTTAGCAAGTACTCTTACAGAACACAAATGGGATGGGACAGACCTGTAGGGAAAGTGCTTGTGCTGATCTGAGTTCCATACTTACCACCTTTCCTCACTGTGTCTGGCAGCCCTAACTGGCAGCGTTCAGCAAGGCTGAGCCATCCGATTGTGCTGCCCCTGTGCATTTAACACAATGCCAAATGCATCAGTCGGTTTGCATTTTCTGTGACAAAGCACGGGAGAAGGAAGCAGGCTCATCTTGGCTCACGGTTTCAGAGAGTTCCAGGCAGGGTCACTTGGCTGCATGCTGTGGGCCTGTGGTGACGCAGTGCATCATGGCAGGAGCATTTGGCAAGGAAAACTCAGCTCACCTCAGACTAACCAGGGGGTGAACAGGAACAAGAGGAAGGGGTCAGGGCCCCAAAATCCCCTTCTGGGCACACACTCGGGATCTTACTTCCTCCACCAGGTGCTCCTACAGTTTCTGCCACTCCCTATAGCACAGGACTGGGTACCAAGTTTTTAAAATGTGTCTTTGGGTGACATTAAAATGCAAATCATAACACCGAGCAGGTAGGATTTGTGCATTGAGAGAGAGCTTTCTGGTCCACAGAGTGAGCCATCTCCTGTTAAAATTGTGTGGGGGAAAAGAGCTTAACACCTTCGAGGCAGCCTGTTTGAATCATTTTTGTACCTGGAGACCTTTCTGTCCAGTGCACGTAGTTCTGACTGGGATGGGCAAGCCTGACCCGCTGTCCACCTCATGGTCTGCTGGGGTAACTGGGGCTGCTGTGTTGTGTTTCACTTTGGGCTAGAAATGCTGAATTCCTTCCAACACTTCACAGAAGTCTACTTCCAGGAGGTCCCAGACAGCATCCTCAACATGAGGTCAGAAGACATGTGGAACTGGTACCCTGTCTCTGTAGGGCCCTAAAGAGTCCCCTCTAGACCAGTGAGAAGGTGCCAAGTAAACATCTCCTGTAGGCTGAAATTGGAATTCATTTGTTAATGACCTACTTGCAGTCATTGCCCTGACATAAAATTCAAATCGAATCACATTGAAATGGATAATTAAAGAGAATCATGGTTACTTTTATTGAGTTGAGTAGAATTGTGCTGTAAGAGTCTCCGGCTTCCTGTCTTTGCCTCTCATATCTTTCCCTTTTGGCGGCTTTTGCCCATGAATAGGGTCTGCTGGCCTTAGAACCAACTGTCAGAGCTCCTCTCGGCTCTCCTACTTAAACGTGAGTTTTTCCACTGTGAAGAGATCCTTCTTCCAAACCTAAAATCTAGGGATCTTGTACTAGAATGGAACAGGCAAGCAGTTGTTTATCCCAATTGTTCTGATAAAGACACCAAATCCAGTCAGTGTACATCAAAGGCACTCAGAGCATCCAGATGAAAAGCAAAAAAAATATCAAACAGACTTGCTGTTTTCATTTAATTTTTCATTTCAAAATAACACAAGAAGTTGCAAAAATAGCACAGAGCGGTCCTATGTATCCTTCACCCAGTCTTCCCCAGGGATGACATTTTACATAACGCAGTCGTGTCGGAGCTGTTCCTTAAGGCTGGGCGGAGGTGAGGTCTCCACTCCCCACTGCAGAGCCCGTGGTCGGATGGCAGGGGGCCACCAGTCCTCTGTTGTCTTTAGCAAGGGTTTCTATCTAAAAGGTGTTGTTGGAAAGTTCCCCACCTTGCAGGAAGGTCCGCTTTTAAGCCCCCTGACCAAATGGACCAGGCCTTTCTTTATTCTGGTTACTGAGGTGTCTGACTTCTCTGAAATGCAGTTCAGGAAAGTGAGCCAAGGGTGATGGAGGAGCCCCCAGGGACCTGTCAATCACATCCAGGGGGAGCAGTAAAAGAGTCAGGACCACGCGTGACAGTAGCTGAGGGAGCTGGACTTGGTAATACCTTCCCCTTATTTATTTTCTTTTAGTTTAAAGACCATTATACACTTCTGCAAAACAGAAAGAAAGAAAGAAAGAAAGAAAGAAAGAAAGAAAGAAAGAAAGAAAGAAAGAAAGAGGGAGAAGGGAAGGAGGGAGGCAGGGAGAAAGTGCCAAAGGAAGCTGGGCATGGTGCCCATGTCTATAATCCCAGCATGCTGAGAAGCTGAAGCCAGAGCGTTGCCAAGTTCAAGCCCGACTTGGGCAGCCTAGCAACTGAAAGAGACCCCGTCTCAAAGTGAAAACCAAAGAACTGGAGATGTAGCACAGTGTGAAGACCTTGGGTTCAATCCCTAGTACTGGAAGGAAAAAACAATAATAAACCAAAGGCGCCGAACCCTTGACAATCCTTGGTTGCTAGGGTCCCCTTTTCTCTCCATCTTACTGTGTCTTGTTGCTACTGCATACACACTCTCCAGGCATGGGAGTGTAGTCTCTCTTAGAGGTAAAAAGAGAGAGTAGATGTCTGCACCATCCTGTTCCAGAAATGGCTTCTCTGAGACTGGATTCTTCTACCTAGATATTTAATTCCTCCAAGAAGACAATTTGCTCTTTTTATTAACATGTGCTTCTCAAGTTGAATGTAACACCTTAGCTACCATAGCAAATATCACCTTTTTATTCCATGATGAAGACATCTTGGATGAAATACCAAATCCACAGGATACATCATAACACTCTACCCCTCCTCCAGCCCCCATGACATTTATATTTAGTCTGAAAGCTTCAGAGATATTTCTCCCAATAGAAATGGGACCATAGACATTGGGATAGCTAATAAAATGGAAGGTTCCAGCCAGGCTCATTCTGGTTGCCATGGTGATGACAGAAGGAAGGTAGAATGTTTATAAATGTTTGAATCCTTTGGAAAACTTGTCCAAGGTTCAGCCTCTCATTTTCCTCCTGTCCTTGATTCACAGATAGATACTCATAATAAGTAGGACCTAGACAATACCCCATAGGAACCTACTGTAGAGATAGTTTCTACCAAGTAATGTAGTTCCTATAGGATACTTTGAAATGAGTAAATCTCTTTGACCTACGGAGCAACTGAAAAATAAACAATTCCCCAATGCCATGATTGATTCAGACAAAGATCATCAAATGCTGAAACCTTTTGATGAATGGCTGCTGGGAAATGGGACATTTGCAAGGTGCCGGAGCCCCTGCAGAGATGATTTGCTGGTTGTGGAAGGACAGGTATCTTTATGATGGAGGATCTGCCAGCCTCTATCCCGAAAAAGCAAATGTCAGGTGCTTCAAGGTGGATAAAATGTGACGCTCTACAGGATTTTCTTTCTAAAAATGTTTACTCAGAGTCTAAAAAGTCATCTAGATTCAAACTCAGTTCACAGAAACAGGAACACATACTCAACAAGGAAAAGATTCTACAAATACAGAAGACTGGACACTTCGCAAGATGACCAGTCCAAAGTTTTCAAGGAATAAATAGCATAGAAGGGGAAAATGGACTATTAAAGATATTTAAAAACATTTAATGTGATGAGTCAACTTTGAGTGTGTCTTGATTGGAAGAAAACACTTGTTTTGGAGACAATGAGTAAAATTCAGTTTGTTTCGCAAATTAGATATGAAGTATCAGTAATTTTTTTCAGGTATAACAATGACCCTGTAGTTAGAGGAAATAATGTCCTTAATTCTTTATGGTTGAGGAAACAGGATACCTTAAATTCAAATGGTTTGCATATAAAATATGGCAAAAATATTAATAATTGTTCGATCCACTTGGAAAAGTTGTTCAGCACACAGGCATGGCACTGTCCACAATTCATCCAAGTACTGTTTTGTCCATGGACAAAGAACGAAATTATATTATGAGAAAATAAAAAGTCAATACAGATTTTAAAATAAAAATCAGAAAGGTTTTCACATATCAGGTTGGAAAACATATTCAAGTTTGAAAACTGAATAGTGATAAGAGATTAAGGAAGTTTATGTTCTGTAGCTGTGGATAGGAGAGGAGTTTGTACATTACTTTAGAAAAAAGATTTTTCAAAACCTATTAAAGATGTAAGAAACAGTCTTAGACACACAATAACTACTATTCAGATATTAGTTCATTTCTATCAATCTAAGCAACAGTGCACAAGAATGTCATTTAACATACAGTAACATTAAAACCTATGTAAATGTTTTACATCCATTAAAATGAGAAAAGAACCCACAAGAGACTCTTAACTGTCATTATAGCTGACGATAGGGATGCAATAGGAAAATGTTTACTTTTTTAATCTGTACTGTTCTCTAATGTGTGATTTCTTTCAAACTTTTACCATATGATTGTACTTCTATAATTAAAAACCTATACGAGCAAATTAATATGCAGCGGAATAGGCGGGATGAGCTGTCAGCATTTGGATTCCAAATTCCAAGTTCGAAGGCACTTTGGGAGAAGTGTAGTCCAGTAATTTGCATTGTACCATCTGCTTTTGGCTCCCCACCAAATGGAATGGGTGCCTAAAATAGTGCCTCTGTTTAATAAGTGTAATTTCATCACCTAAAGCTATGTTCTTGCTGTCATTGTGTCAGCATAACAGTTTCCTCTGCGTGTTCTGAAACCAGCATTCGCCACAATGGGTATTATAATGTCATACATTATCACCCACCCCACTTCAGCTGTTTATAACTAGGGGAAGGAAAAGAAACCTGTTGTGTACTCCTTTTCTGCCTTTGTTTAGATACGGTGCCTTCTGAAGTGTGCTCAGGCAAGATAGCAAATACCATTCAGATAGTTCAAGATCTGTGCTCCTCCCATGTGGCCCCAGCTTAGGGCGTCATGTGCCCAGACTATTTGAGTAGATTTCAACAGGTCTCGAAAGTCTTGGATGCCAAGACAACCTTCAGATCTGCAGTCCATACAGCACCTGAAGGGAGCACACTGTAGCCATGCTATTACCTAAAATCCCTCGGGACCTCATTCCTACTAAAGAAGTTCTCTCCTCCCTGGGGTAACTTGTCTCCATCTTCTTCACCTCTCCCCTCATGATCATATGCAGCATAATTTATGCCTCAGTCATACAGAACTTCCCAACCACATCACCCACTAATACTAATGTACTAGTCTGTTTTCTGTTACTATAACGAAATATCTGAAGCTGGTTATTATGAAGAAAAGAGGATTTCTTGTTCACAGTTTTAGAGGTTTGAGGGATGGCACTGGCACTGACTCAAACCTAGGAAAGACATCTGGCCAGTTCACTACAGTGGAATGTGTGTGATGGGAGACCTCACACGGCAAGACACGAAGCCAGGGTGAAGACAGCACTGGGCTGTCAAGGAGCTACCAGGGGTCCCACGTGAATTCCTTGATTTCCTCTGAGGCAGAGTTCTCAATGACCTACTCACCTTCTATTGGGCTCCACCTTCTCTTTCAGGTCCTGCTGCCTCCTGACTTTGCCACCTTGAGAACGAGGCCTTCCACACAAGAACTCCTGGGGATACACTATGTCCAAGAACCCCTGGGGACACTCCACATTCAAATGCAAGCAGCAAGGGACCTTTAGTTACCACCTGTTGTAGTCAGGGTTTCCAGGGGAAACAATTTAATCAGGACACACAATTTATAGATTATTTTATAATAGTCACTCAAAGGGTCAAACACAAAAAAAAGTGCAGGAAACTTGTTCATACGCTAAAGACCCCAAAGAATCCAGTAGAGTGCCTAGATCCAATGGCAATGTCCTGCATGAGTCCGGCTGAAGACCTAGAGCCCATGACAAAGTCTCATGCAAGTCTGTTTCATGGATCTGCACTGGGAAGGCCCCAAGGTCAGCAGTGGAAGCTAGAAAGTCTATGCCAGGGGAATGAAGGATCTGTGCCAGTGGGCTGAGGGATCTGCACTGAAGCTAGGAAGTGATGCTCAAAGTAAGGACCAGAGCTCCCCAAAAAAGTACAATAGCCATCCTAAATGACAACAAGGTCCTGAGTTCCTTCAACAATGAGAACAGCTGAGTTCATATCAGGAAGCCAGCATGACAAGCTTCTCCAGAAGATTGAACAGCACACAATCTTCTCTTCTGGAGTCGGGAAGTGATACTCAAAGTAACAACCAGAGCTCCCCCAAAGTGAACCACAGCCACTCTCAGCAACAACCATGTCCTGAGCTGTGCTGATGATGAGAACAGCCAAGTTCCTATCAGGAAAAAAGCTTGACAAGCTCCTCTGGGAGAACCAACAGCAACACAAGAACCAGCATGGAGAAATAACAACAATACTTCTTCCCCTCCAGGTCTCCTTTTTATGCTGTTGGCAACAATCCTCAGGTGGGCCCTCCACACCCAGCACCATGCTGATTCTGTTCAGCTGGGTGCTGCAAGTTGATCACCAGTTGTCACTCCACCACACCACCTCACTCACTTAGGCTTCCTCTGTTCTTCATAGATGCCTTTCTTGATCTGCTGAGCCCAGAAACCTCTGAAGAGTTTAGTCAGTGCCTGTCCTGCTATCTGTCTTGTACTAGCCAAGAGCTGCTGGTGTCCTCTAATCATGTGCCTGGTCTCCCTACTGCTGCTTCAGCTCCAAGAGCAGGTATTTGAGTCATCTCCTGATTGGTTGTGTTAGCCCAGTGCTTAGAACAGGAACCCTATTCTAAAACTGCTTGGATGGCTGAATATGACTCCTTAGACCACCTTATATGGTGGAAAAAACATTTCTCTATGTTGATTTTCAGGTTGCCCAGAAATCACTTAACTGTGGTACCTGAGTCATCCTGTTTCAATCAATAAAGACACAGGGAGCCATTGATGAGTTGAATTTTTTTCCCACACATTTCACTATTTAGAACAGAAAGGAAATACAAACAAGTTTGACTTTGGGCCAAAGTTATTATTTTGCCAAGAGGCACTTCCATGAGTAATTTTGGTCAATACATAATTCATCACTATCTGTAGATGTTGCTGTAAAGACTAGCAGGGGTTCTTCTTGCCTTCCAGGTTTGCCTTCCTGCTTTATTTTTGTGACTTCTACCAGTGATATTTTGTAGAATGGAACTAAGAGCTGTCTCAGATAGAGACATCAATAATTGGCATTAGCAAAATGTCAGCTGGTCACTGATGTGTAAGCAAGCACATCCGGCATTGTCAGAGCCTTGCTGGACCAAGGTGTGTGCCCCAGAAGACAGAGATGACCGAGGACCCCTGTGCAGATGGGAATGACAAGAGCCCCCTTTTAAAGGAATA